>JABUQX010024607.1:17500-22585 GCA_015478945.1 Trachelipus rathkii | reverse complement strand
TGACTAGCATTCAACCCCCAACTAAAAACACCTACAAAATAGACACCTTTACACATAGTCCTTTTCAAACAACTATAGCTTAACATCTTTAAAAACAGACAGCTCAATTTCCATCTAAACAACTATAATATGACATTTTTGAAACGACTCTATGGTCTATCTCCTCCTTCATCCCTCCCCTTTTACCCAACACCATACATAAAATATCTAAAAACAAAAAAAAAAAAACTCCATTTTTTTTTTTTTTTTTAAAAAAAAAACCTTTCTTTCCAATAAAATTTTTTTAAACTTAACCCTTTAACTACTCTAACCTCTAACCCCCTCCCCCCTCCTCACTTTCTTTTTCATCATCATTAAGAGTTTACTCTTACCCTGGATTTTATTTTAACGCCCCTTTTCGTTTCCACCACCACTCCTACTCCTCAACTCCCTCATCCACAATCACTCAGCCTTCCGCGTTTTTTCTTCGCCACTAGGGCACCAGTATCATCCGCAAAACCAGTATCACTTCACTTCCCTTCTATTCATTCCCATTCTCAATTCCAACCCCCCCCCTCCCTCACCATTCCTCTGCAAAACACTCTCCATAAACAATAAATTGAATAGCCACGCGACATTACACCCCCTCCGCCTCAATCCACACACCGCTCCCAAAAACAACATCTCACTCTTCCCCTTCTGTTCCTACACTCTCACACACACACCAACTTCTACTATTCCTAAAAAAAATCCCTGAATAACCTTTCTCCTATAATTAACCCCCGCCACCCCATTTTCCTTCCAACACAACCCTCCCACAGTCACCCCTATTCACTCTCATTCACATGCTTTCTCTAAATCGTAAAAAAACATCCCATACACTTTCCTTTCCTCTCAAATACTTTTTCTCCACAAGGCACATCTTTCTATTGATGAACACATGCCGTCCATCACACCCTCTTCCCTCCCTACATCCTCCTTGTTCTTCCCCCAATCTCCCCTCCGTTAAACCTCTTACTCTCTCAATCATTATTCTTCCATACACTTTCCCGTACACACTTATAAATTTATTTTAAAAACTGATGCCTCTATAAATTTCCACATTCCATCCTATCCCCTTTCCCCTTATACAGTAGGACAAACCACATCCATCCCCTCCAAATCCTGTGTGGGTTTACCTCCCTCCCACCACCCTCCAACATATGTTTATATATAAACCTTTCCAATTGCTTAGATCACCTATACCTCCCTTCTCCAACATTTCCATTCTCACACCATCCAGAACTGCGGAAAGTCTCCTTTTCCTTTACATATTACAGTGGCCCCTAATTAATTTCCTTCCTCTCCTCATTTGTGATTCATCCCTCCTCCCCCTTCCCTCCCCAATTCGTTCCATCCTCAACCTACCTCTTCAATATCTACCTCCCCTTACCACCCCCCTTCCATCTCCAATAGTCCCACAAAACAATTTACTCCCCCCCACCTTCTTCCCTCACCCCCCAACCCGTATCCTCTCCTCCCTAGTCCAAATTCCCCCACTTTCTCCTCCCCTTAATCCTCGTCCCCCCGCCAACCCCTCCTTTTCCTCTCCTTCTCTTTTCATATTAACCTCTTTATTCCCAGGAGGAACCATCTTACTCGCCCGCTACTTTCACAATTTTTCCTTCACTTTTTCTAACCATTCCTCTTTTCCTCTTCTCTTCGCCCTCTCTCCACCGCCCCTCTCTTCCTCTTTGCTTCCATTCTAACCCTTCTATATTCCTCCCAGCTAACTTCTCCCTTTACTTCCCATCCATTTCACATAAGCCTCTCTTTTTCCTCTTCTTCCAATTCCTCACCCCTTCACCTCCTCACCTCCTACCCTCTCACTCCCTTTCCTTCTGCTTGCACCCACCCCCTTTCTTACTCCACCTATAACCCCTTCTAGCCTCTCTCACATACTCCTCTCTTAAAATCTCTTTCACACTCCCCTCCACCTTCCCCAATCCCGCCTCTCACGTTCCTCCACCCTGTCCTCCATACCCCCTCTCCCTAAACTTCCCTCTTACATCACTAACTCTCTCCAATTTTTTCCACCTTTATCACTTCCACTCTCCCTCTCCCCCTTTCCCTCCCCGTCACCTCTCCTCCCACCCTATTCCCCAAATCACCAAATAGTGATCCGATATCCCCCCCCGCCCCCCTAAATACATTTACATCTAACATAATTCTACCTCTATCCTTTCCCATTTACACACACATAATCTAGTATCCCTTTCCCCCCCGTTATCTTCACTCTTCCATGTAACTCTTTTATGATCTATCATTTTTTTTTTTAAACCAAAGTAACTCCCCACTATCATTCTTCTTTCGGACACATAACTCTATCAGACTTTCTCCATTTCCACATAACTATAATATATAAATATATATAATAATATACTATACACTATATCATATATATATATATATATATCATTATATATATATAACTTTACTATATATATATATTATACTATAATATATAATATATATAATATATATATATATACAGGCTTGCTAAATAAAAAAAAATAATGAACACATGTTTTCGCATTAAGTTCTAAACATAAAAAGTATAAAATCAAACTAAAAGCAAGTATACAACTTAATCAATTGAAATTGATATTTAACTATTAATTAACGAGAATTTTTACGCGGCCATGCGCCCGCATGGAGAAAAATAGGTGACCCCGCGTTAGAAGTTACGAGTCGTCAAGGATAGCCATACTTAGTCATGTTATATTTACATAGAAAAAAAATAATAAAATAAATAATTTCATAATTCAAAAAATGGTTTTAAAGAATATCATATTCATCACTCCATTTCTGTGCATGACCCATTTGGGGGTAAGCGCCTGACCCTAGCAACCCTTGATGACTGCCACCTAATATATATATATTTATATATCCTCTTATATAGGGTGCTATTTAAAGTAATTAATTATACTATAATATATATATATATATATATATATAATATATATATATTTATATATATAATATATATATATAATATATATATACCCATATATATATAGATATATATTATATATATATATAATAATAATATAATAATAATAAAAAATAATAATTAAATAATAATAATAATAATTAATAATTAATAGATAATAATAATAATAAAATAATATGTGAAATTAAATAGGAAGAGCAAACTCGTTTAATTCCAAAATAATTAAACTAATTAGCAAATAATTAGTTCGTAATCAAGGATTAATTGTATTAGATTAGGCCGAAGCCTTCCGAGAATTCCTATTATGAATGAGAAAATGGTCAACCATTTGTGCATGAATTGTAGAGAGTTGTGCGGGGTATGTGTTATGTGGTCGTTGTGTGTGAGAGAGAGAGAGAGGAGAGAGAGAGAGAGAAGCAGAGAGAAGAAGAGGAGCAAGATGCTAGGTGAATGTGTTAGAAGATATCTCTAAGAGCATGCAGCAGCAGGAGAGAGAGAGAGAGAAGAGAGAGAGAGACGAAATAGATAAGACGAGAGAAGTGCTGGAGTGCAGAGGAATGAGAGAGATGAGAGAAGAGAGAGATGAGAGAAGAGAGAGAGGAGAGAGAGAGAGACAGTGAAAACAGATGCAAAGTAACTTTAAGGATATTCTAAAGTATGCAGCAGCAGGGAAATGGAAATTGTGCTGAGAGAGAGAGAGAGAGAGAGAGAGAGAGAGAGAGAGAGAGAGAGAGAGAGAGAGAGAGAGAGAGAGAGAGAGAGAGAGAGAGAGAGAGAGAGAATGTGGAAATTCCAAATATTATTCCAGTTATTCAAATGTATGTAAATCTGAACGAAAAGATGCATGAAAGCATGAATGCGAGTAGCAAATATGAGATACAAATGTGTGCTCATTTACCTGTAAAGGAGAGGACATTTAGAAGTATTAGTATGAATTGCTTTTTAATTAAAATGTGTAAATAATGATTACTTTTGCACACTCAGACTTTTACATATTCCTACATTATTTGCACACTTTAATTAAAGCCAACTTCACAAGGGGTTATAATATAATACTTTTTATAAGAAGGATTAAAATATAGTTTGATTCCTTCCACTGTTCGAGTATCCATAATGTTTGTAAATAGTTGTGCATGTCTAGTAATGTATGAAACCAAGATGTGTAAAATGAAGATTTTTCACATTTTAGATATGTGTGAAATAATGATGATAGAAGAAATAAGTTTAAAATATATTACATTACGTAATTGTTTGTATATTGAAACTTGTAGAAACTAGTTTTTTATTAATGTCACAGTGTGTGTGTGTGTGTTTGTGTGTGTGTGTATTTGTGTGTGTAGGTGTTGTGTGTGTGTGTGTGTGTGTGTGTGTGTGTGTGTGTGTGTTTGTGTGTGTGTGTGCTTGAAATGATGTGAATTCGGATCATTAGGCTATTATATGCGAAGTACTGTATTGTTTACTACATATATGAGTGTAGTGCTAAGGAAGATATGTATTTATGTGTATAAACGTTCATGTAAATGTTTATTTATATGTGATAATAGGGATATATTGTGTTTAGGGTATCTAAGTAATTTGAATTGGTAAGGAGGTATGTTATGCTTTCAAGCTTGAATTTTTTGGAATGTGTAAAGAGTTTGAATATTTGGATCAGAAAGCGTGCAACAGTTTTCTCATGAATTCATAACGAAAACCAATAAATAAATTTGAATTGAATATTAAATGAATGAATGAAATTTAATAAATGAATGAAATTTCGTATTTCTAATACGAGACTGTGAATAATATTATACCCCCCCCCCCCCAGCATTTTTAACATATCGCAATCTTTCACATTTGAATGTATATTGTCGACATTATGTCGAAATTTTCGAATGTAAATTTTGTAATTTTGAGCAAAAGTTATTTTGAAATTTAATTTGCTCCAAAATCATGTTCATATTTATTCTTGTAACATCATCAGATTATTCAATAATTGTCTATAATATTGACATTGTAATACAATATGTACCATCTTGGGTGCAAAATTAGATGTCGTAAATCTTCATCCATTTACTCAAAAAGTTATAATCAACAACCTTAGAAAATAACAAAAACATAATACTCTGCATAAA
>JABUQX010024607.1:0-2500 GCA_015478945.1 Trachelipus rathkii | reverse complement strand
TCCCTTTATAATGTGAGCGTTGCTGTTGGTTATCTTGATGACCTTATAAGGGCCGTTGTATTTTGGTGAGAGCTTCCCAACGTTGTACTGTTGACTCTTGACCAGTAAATATTTCGCATCCTTTAAGTTTCGAGGTAAGAACACATTTCTATTTCGTAGATTAGTTCTCTGGGCTAACGGTTTTGCCATTAATCCAGCCAGTTTTCAATATAGGTAGTCGTAGGTTTGGTCCATCTGGACCAGAAGTGTTTCATTAGGCGCGTCAGGAAGTTTATGATCCTGGCCATATAATAATTTACTTGGACAGATGCCCGATTCTTTGAGATCGGTGCTAACCTGAGCGAACAAGACAAAGGGAGAATGGTCTAACCACTCTTGGCTCTCCATACTCGATTCAGCTAGCATGGTTCTTAAACTATTAATTAAGGCATTCTTATTTTGTGACCCTCTATCTTTGCTGTTTTGCAAAAAGGCGCGTAACTTGCGGTCGTTGTATGCATTATTCCTAACAGTTTACACACACTTTCAAATAAATGTGATGTAAAATTTCCACCTTTATCTGTGATGAGGTTGCTGGGAACTCCACACATCGGAATTAGCTGGTTAATCAATGTTTTTAACAATTGTTTCTTTGGTGATATCCTTTAAGGGAAAGGCCCACACATAATGAGAGTACCGGTCGGATGAGAGTTAAAATAGATACTTATATTCCATCGGCAGGACAGGTAATTTCAAAATGGTCCGCCATGAACGGCTTGAAACTTGTATACACTCCTTGTATTTTTCCGTAATAGGGTTTATTCCACGTTCCTACCTTAGCTATTTAACATTGAGGACATGAACGGACCAGCTCCATGACTCTCTTGTGCATGTTTTTGAACACAAAATCGGCCTTCAAGGTGGTCTTGGGGTGAGTCATACGGGAATTTAATTGTCGTTCCACTCGGCGTCGGGATGAGAAACAAACTCCAGCATAATTTAAAAGAAAAATCAAACGTAGAGTAGTGAAAGCTCGGTCTTTCTTGAAACCAGAACTGTTGTCTTTTGATGATTAAAGAACTTTTTTCTTTATGTTTAAGTAAAGAATTAATATATTCATAATTAATTGTCTTCGCTTGATTTCAATATAATTAATTTCTTTCTTAAAAACGCTTTATTCAGCTCCTGTTTAACCCTCATTGCAATCTTTTGAATTAAAATTTATTTCTATTATTCTCTATTAAACATATCGATTTACTCATCTATTTCTCTTATTGGTACTTTATCATTTATTTATTTTAATTCCTTTTTTCTATTCTATCTTTCTGTCTATCCTATAAACCCTTTGGGGATTTAAATCTCCCTTTTTCTCATGGAAACATTGCCGTGGAATGTTCTTTATGGACATTTGGTTATTTAAGTTTCTTTGTTGTTCCCCTCTTGAATTTCGGACGCGGCGCGTGCGGTATTTTCTTTCTATGCCTTTATAGTACCTTTTTTTTCAAGGTAAGGAGGGTATCTTCATAAAAATATGCGTTTAAAGGGCCTAGGTAGCGGAGTCCAGTGGAGTGTATTTGGAGGCTTCGCTCGGAATCTGGTCGTTTGGCGGCGGGAGAGCCCATGACAGCGCTCGTACGTGGTGAAGTGGGCTGGAGGTTCTCCTCCATTTATCATTCACTTATTTTCGTCATTGGGATCATCATTACTTAATTTTATTTACCAAGATGGTATTCAGAAGTGGATTTGTCTTGTTTTGTGATCAATTCCACGAACACTTGGTTAGGAACTGGAGTAAATTCAAGCTTCTAATTTTCTCGTACATTCATAATTTTTACTCATCATTTGACTTTATATTACATTTATGAGGTTCGAGATGGTTGCTATTCTTAGTTCTTGTTTGCAAGCATATTATCCGTATTTTTGAAGGACTTTCGTCAGACAGACAGTAGCGGTTGGCCCGTAGTCATAATTTCTTTCAGTTTGTTGATAGAACCTGAGCTATAAAGGCAATAGTTTGTCCGCCTTCTTGCTGAATGGAGAGCGGTGACAGCTGCTGTAGAGACAATCATGTCGTTGTGGATGATAACTTTTATAGGGGTTAGGTGCTGAGGCAAGTCACAGAGGCATGTTTTGACAGCTTTTTGGGATCTTCGAAGATTCTTTGTCGGCTTAGGGGGAGTTCCAGCTAATGCGACGTTTCCGTAGGGCTTCCTTTTTAGGAACCATATGAGGGCCGCTGTTTATTTCTGCGAAAAGCGGGTGTGCTACGGTAAACCAACTTTTCCAAGGAAATTCTTAGTTCCTTTATAGTTCTTGCTTGGGAGGTGTCTAGTATGTCCCAATTTTTCATGTTTTTCCTATCCCTTTTCATTTATAGTATCCAAGATAGTCAATCTCTTTTTCTGCATTTACACTTGAGGATTTTATACTGATGTTTTAGGTATTGTAATCTCCTCAGACCTTTCAAGGGAGAATTTTGCTCATCTTCGGTCTGTGCTGTGAATCAAGATACTCTCCTCTC
>JABUQX010024606.1:12500-34878 GCA_015478945.1 Trachelipus rathkii | reverse complement strand
TCACCTACCCTTATTTTTCCAAATGACAGGTAAGGCAGGCTACAACGCCATCGAAAGAGAAAAGCAAATAGCAGAGTAGACCCAGATGTCAAAAGAAAGCCAGCCTTACCGCCCCCCCCCCTGTACCCATTTTAATTAGTGATAGCTCGTCACAGACAGAAAATCCACCCTCAACAAGCTTCAATGGACCGCCGGACCCTCGACTATGTAATCGTCAATTGTCTAAGCGGTTCATCCCTTCCCCCATGTGGCCACACAACACCATGCCCCCATACAAAACCAGGCCATTCTCTCCCTCCTATTATGGACCTTTATTCTCGGCCTCTGCCACACACTCACATTTCTCTCTCTTATATCACCTTCGCGTTCCCCACTCAATCCACCTTTCTCATTGCGTCTCCCAGGCGGTCGATTCTCCAACACAATCTCCATGCCTGTACTACATGGGCCGTCACACTTAACCAACCGACCTACATACATCGCTCTCCACGTTACCAAAACCATTTTAAACAAATATACTTTCATTTTTCTCTTACCACTTATCTTACACACCACCACAACTCTCCTAATACGGTCTCATTACTCTCATCCACTTACATTCTTTCTTTCACTAGCATATGTGCCACCAGATGCCCTCACCCCTTTACACGAAATTTTAAATCATATATGAACACACAACCACAAACACACATTAATTAAAATACATTATTTCCATGCACCATTTATCATATACTTCTACTATACATCAACACAAGGAACAACATACCTTCTGTAATGACTTCTAACACGCACTCAAGACTTCTAAGCCCTTCGATACAATTCACCTCAACTATATTAATTTGCTACAAAGCCATACCTTTTAAGATTATTAAAACACCGACCCCATGCCATGCACAAAACTTTATCTCTACTATCACTCTGCATCATGCTCTTTCCCTTCCATTCCAACACATTTGATACCCTTATATAACATTATAAATCTCAACAACTTGCTCCACTGAAACCGTCGACCATCTACAAACTTTAAATTTTCTTACACTATGATCTGTCTCTCACTCACAACCGATTAACTCTTTTTATCTTTAAATTCTACGTTGTACTTTCAAAACCCCTCCTTTCTAATCATTACTAATGCAACAATGCTCCATTTACCAATCGCTCTCAAAACTCTCATATCAGAATCACCACACAGCAACCAAATCCATCCTGGCATTATAATATGTATGGGCACTCCACCCATCTCCCATTCTCCAATCTTTCTAACCCACCATTTCCTGCCATTCCCCACCTCGAATTCTTTGATAACCCCATCCATATACAAGGATAACAAGGGAGACATAACACAATCCCTGTCTCGACTGTCACTATTAATCCATAAACCAATCAACCACTACCACATTCTGTACCCCATTAAGAATTAAAATAATATATATTATAAACAATAAAACCATGGAAACATCATCTTTTCGGACTTTTTATTAAATTTACCTATAAAATTTGTAAATATTATTTCATTTTGTAGTATAAACAAATACCAGCTCAGTAGCGTTTGCCGCTACACATAGCATCACTCCATCGTCATTCATTCATTACTTCGATTCACCAATTCAGAAGCCAAGCCGCCAGTTCCAATATTATTTATCTACTTTATATACCTTGCCATTTAAAGTCTCAACCTATTCAACTTCTATCATACGCGGTCTGCGCGCAGGCTGTCTCTAAATCCATACAAACCTACAATATAATTATCTTTTTTCTCCTCATGTTTTCTTCAATCATTATGTTTCAAGTTAAGGTTTGTACCCAACGATTCATCTACCACTCCTAAACGCAGCTTGTTCTTCCGTCAATCAATCCCTCATTCACTCGACGCACTCTTATCGCCAATAAATCAATACCAGCATATATACCTTCCCTACAACACATATATATATAATAACTTCATATTCCCCTATAATTTCCTACAGTTCCCTTTCTCCTTTCCATAAGTGTGCTATTACTGCTATCCTGTCTTTACTCTGCACTTGCTGTCTACATAAACGCTTTTTATTACACAATCTTCCAATATCCAATCAATACACTACTCTCGCCTCCTCTTTATCATTTATTTCACTCAAATGTTATCTAATATACCTGCACATTTCACCATTTCTTCAACTTCTACCCTACCCATTACCTTCCTCCTACTCCCCTCTAATTTACCTCATCCTCAACCAATTACCTATGTTCTCTCTCACCATCAAAACCCATACAATTCACTAACACGCTCATCATCTACCTGTTATATATAGCTGCACATTTCTAAAGTGTTCTTCCAACACTCCCCTCACATCCTATTCATCATTACAAAAAGCATCACCCCTATTATATTCTAATAGCAGTATTCCCCTTTCTCATCTCTACCATTCCGCGCTTCTTCAATGAAGAAGCTTCCCATCTCCTATTGTACCTGTCCCATTCAAACTCCATGGGACCTGTTTCCATACCTCTTGTCATTTCCTACGTATGACAACCTAATTATATTTCCCATTTATTCTTATCCTCTTCTCCTTTATATAATCCTATAGCATCTTCTTTTACAAACTTCATCATTTGCTTTTTACATTCAACCACGCACGCATGCTTTTACCTTTAACCGCTTCATCACCTCTTCATGTCCACCATCGCCATGTTGAACAATTAACCTCTTCCTATCTTAGCATCATCCCACCACTCTTTTCCTACTGCTTACTAACAATGCTTTCCTATCATTTCCCCGATGTTCATATCAACTTAGTTACAATTTCAAATCGATCTACTAGAACGGAAACCCGCGTATCTATACGATATCTATCCTATAAATTGATCTTCGCCAATCACTTAACTTCTCAAATAATAATCAATATTTACTATTACTAAACATTAATCCTTTCGTATCACCTTTCCTCTCCATCCAAGCCCACACTTTCATTTTAACCTATAAGGAATAAAATAATGACTCATAATCCCATTCCTAAAACCCACTTGATTTAACAATCGATACTCGCTTCTGACTTGCAAAAAAGGAGTATCAAGAAATTTCTAACAAGCTATAGTTTACTTTCCTCACTTCGGGATACCATCTCTACTCAACATCCAACTCTAGTCATACTTAGATACTCTCTGTGTTTAAAGAACAGAGTTAACTTACACACGATACCTTAACCGCCATTCTTCTCTCTCACAGAAAGTCGAATCAGATTTCCTTTACCATTCTCCATTTCTCCGCCACCCATAAACCACCCCTAGTTATCCAAACCATCCCCTTTTTGACATCACCAATTCCCAACCATTTCAGGATCCCCCAACCTATCCAATCTGAAGCTTCCTACGTCACCCATAGAGACTCATCTCCAAGATTATCCCAACCAAATCGTATTCTCTCTCAAACCTTTAATCCCTCAGATCGGACCAGTACCTCGATAAGCCTACAACACCTACTCGAACTTTTCCAAACTTAAATTTAACCACTCCGTAGAATTCTAGACCTATATTCCACACAATCTCTACCACCTTTGTACACAGTCACTCTCAACTTTTTCAGCGTCTTCTCTCCTTCTCTCTCCATCTATTTGCTCTACTCAATTTGAAATTTTAGTGAAATTCTTCTTTCTTTTATCCCAATTCATTCCCAGCGAGCAACGCATCAAATTTGCCATTTCTAAATATATCCATTCAATCCCTCTCTCCTCTTCTCCTTCACATTTTTTATTCCCTCTTTCCATCCTCATTCTATTTCCTTATGGTTTCTTAGCTCCCCTATTTTGTAATCCGGTTTACGGCGTATCACAGACCATGTACTAGTATACTCTATATAACCGTATAATATAAGTATAGATATATATATATATATTTAGTATATAGTTATAATCATAATTACACAATATAATATCCTATATATATTATAGTTACATATTATCTGCTATTATTATATATATATTAAATCATATAGTATAATATATATATAATTATATTATTAATAATATTATTATACTTACTTGAATATAATATTAATATTATATATAGTATATTATATATAATATAATACACCTATATTATATATATATATATATATATATACTTATTCATATATAATGTTATATATATACATATATTATATATATAACTAATTTATGAAATATTAATAATTAGTAAAATATATTTACTCTATATAGTTATTAATATGTCAGTATACTCATTTTAAAAAATATTTATATTATATATTAATATATATATATTAATATTATATATTATACTATAATAACTATATTATATGTAATATTGTAATAAATCTGAAAAAACTTCTTTGAATTTCATTTCTTCTTTGACCTGCTTTATATACTGACCAGGCAATTGGAGAAAATCAACATTCTCATTATCTCTATTTTTTTCTGTGTATATTCTTTTCGATTGGATGAGTTCATATGTAACCAGTAATGCGACGTGAAACGCGTTTTCCCCTTTCATCCATCGCTGTCGGATGCATATTGATCTCGGTAAGCAAGAGTAAATGTACATAAGGACATTGATGGATGAAGACCCAACACTCAAAACCTTTTATTTAATCCCTTTATTATTATATATAGATATTATAATATATATGAAATAGTAGTTATATATACTAATATATTATATAATATTATACTTATACTATATTATATATAATCACTATATACTTATATATTAGTATATATATTATAGAAAATTCAAAATACTTTTCGAAAAATTTTCAATTTCCTGTTATATTGTAGTCCCAATTCTTGACAAGAGTGTGATTGTAGAAGATAAAAAAACAATTTAATATAAATAAACATATAAATTAGGTGATAAAAAATAGTAGATAAATAAATAATAGTAGCTACAATTAAATAACCAGCACATAATAAGTGTGAGCGAGTTGAAACTATTTGTATAAGTTCTTTACTAAGTACTACTAATTTTATTCATTACTCTTTAATCTCTCCATATTAACCTTTAAAATATTATTCTGGCATAAACTTCCTATCAGCTTATATTTTTTTAGACGCCCTTCGAAAGGTGGTTATAAAAGGAAAGGTATATAGAAACTCTCTATAACAACCCAGGCATTTTTCAAATAATAAAGTGAATGATTAGAGATACTAAACACATAGCAATTATATTATTTATTTAGTTAGTTAAGTCTTGATTTCCAACTTTTCCAGTACCACCTTATTTTTTATTTATTTATTTATTTATTTATTTATTTATTTATCTTAGTAACTTTGTAGGACGACTGTACCCCCAATCATTTTAAGTTGAATTAATAGTGTGTTTTTCAAGGGTCTTCTTCTGAACTTGCTTTTTCGCTTCCCTATTTCTCTCATTTTGTATTACTTAATGCTGATCCCTTCTGCGAATCATCTTAATGAATCCCTCTACTATGCCTTAATGTATTCTTTTATTTTAGAAAGAGAACTTTCTACCAATATGTAAACAGTAACTTGGAACTGCGAGTTAGAACGGTTGATCATTTATCTTTCTTGTATATATAATTAGGCCCTTGCAAATCAATATTGTTCAAATAATATCATATTATCATACTAATAGTTAGTTTATATATATACTATCTACTATATAATGTCATCTAATATGCCCTTCCTACTACTACCTAAAATATTACATTTATATATATTACTAGTATATATATTAGCTATATTATATTTATAAATATATATATATATACCTTATATAATTTAAAATATATATTACGTGGCAGTATCCAGAAAATCTTTTTTCGAGGGTGTGGCAGTATAAAAAAAATTGTTCTTAACTTTTCTTACTATTACACATATTATAATATATATATAATAACTATATATTATATATAGAATATATACTATATGAATATAGATATATATATATATTTAATTATATGATATAAATCTAAAATGAGAAGTCTTTGATATATATATAGTATATATATTTATCTTATATATTATATAATATAAATAATATAAAGAAGATACGACATATATATATAAATCTTCTAAGACAAGTTAAATAATATAATAGCATATAATATAATTACTAAAATCATCTTTCTTAAAAATTTATTAACTTTAATCGCCGGACATGTGAGTGAGCAAAATCCAAGATTTAAAAAACAGCATTTTCAATTTTATTCAATATTACATCTGATTGTATGTTAGACGTCTTTGGCAAGCTCCAGTAAAGCTCTTTTAATCTCACCCAAATAGTTATTTTTTTCTCAAGTAGCTTTTCAGGAAGTGTCATTGAATGTTGAGAAAGCTTCTTTTCTACTGAAAGCAGTAGATCATCGGGAAAAATTGCCAAGTATTTGCAATCAGAGATGGTAAATATTTGCGAAAATTCGTTGTACTCGCAACAAGATATGACAGTTACTGATCTATTGCTGTTTTTGAAACGTATGTCTTAGCTGTGATGCCCAGATTTCAACTATTCCAGCTATCCCTAAATTCCATTTTCTCGCTTTTCTGACATAAAATTCTTCTTTAGAGTGTTCAGAACTGACTGAATTAATGATACCACAATCATGTTCTACCCTTCTGCATTATAGCCGATAATAAACACCTGCTCGGTATGACAAATAGCAAGGAACAAGGGAAATATAATTTCTTTATGATTTAATAACCCTCTCTCCTAATTGCGATCGATTAAATAAATACAAAATTTTGTGTCTATGGCGATAAAAGTCATTGTACAAATAAATAATAGTTTCTGTAGGTCTGTGATAGTAGTATATGTTGCTTGTTCGCTCGCGTCAATGTATTTTGGAACTTTATAATTCTTGGCTGCAGTCAGCAATTATAAATAACCACACTCTTGATAACTGCCTTGCACGTTCTATCTCAAACAAATCTTAGAATATACAAGAAACATTTCTAAATGTAATGCATTTCTCTGATACGCGCTTTCTCAATGTATTTAGAGAGTATATAAGTGAACACAAAATACAAGGACATATATAGCGCGAAAGATATATTTGTACACTACAACGATCGAACATAATTTTTTGAGAGATGAAATAAACAGATCGAGACATTTAAAATATCCTCATTGTGCACTTAGTTTGAAAAAATTCTAACTTATTAATTATCAAAGATTTGATTGATATAGTTTTGAGAATTTTTCTAGAGTTGTTAATGGACAAAATTCGTATTAGTGATATACGTTAGGCCTACTGCCCCCCTTGGCTCCCCCCCCTGCGGATCTTACGCCACGGTATATTTATTATATAATATAACTACTTACTTATACTATATATACTAATATAGCTATAGTATAATATATATATATAATTAATAATCATATTACTATTACTATCATAATATATATATATTATATATATTCATACTATCATACCTATAATAAAATGGTAGAGCGCCGCTAATACATATTATATATATATATATATATAATAACTTTATATTATATATATAATATATAACTTATATTACTCATAATGTATAATTTATATATATATGGCTTAGACGTCTAAGAATTAAGGGTCTGAACACACTTTACTATATTACTAAAAAACCTATGCGAATACTAGCTACACCTTAATAACAAATCTAGTGTGATAATATTACATTATTGACTTACAGCGCAACGATCTTTAATGTCACTTTGTGTGAAATATAAACAATATAAACAATACTTTTTATATTTTTGAAATGAATTAATAAAAATAATCTTCAACAATATATATAAATAAATCAAAATCAAAAAACACCCTTACACAGTACACACACATCACACACACACACCCTGAGCACACACAACATCACACATCATTACGACACTCAACATCACTTAACGACTCTACCTGGCAGCGCGAACTCTCATCCTCTCCTACTCTGCAGCTGAGATAGAAAGTGACCGAAATTAGTTCTTTTTTATTATTTTACATATTTTATCTTCGTACTTATTTATTTCAACAAATCTTTATTAAAATCACAGAATAAAAGGATTTCATCATTAAATAATACTTTAATATATATATATATACTATATATATATACACTTATTATATAATATATTATATAATATTATATACTATACTATGTACTATGTCCTAATAAAAATAAAATCGTGTTTAAGGTGATACTATTATATATATATACCGTATTAATCCACGGATTTTTTATTTATGCGGGTGAAGGACTCAAAAATAACATATACGTTCTCTCACTTACTATATATATAGTTTATATATATATATAACTATAATATATATTATATATAATACTATTAATACTATAATACATACTATATATATATTAATATATATCATATATATACTAATATTAGATTATATATATATAGTACTTATACTAAAATTTTTCATGTATACGTTTTATAAATATATATATAATATTTATTTATTTTACTATATATTATATATTTATATTATATATTATTATATGCAGTGGATTACCAGGATTTTTATTCCGGGGGGCGGCAGGATCAATAATAAATCCTCAGTTATCTATTACTTATACTATATACTATACCTATATATTATCTATATATACTACTTATAAAATTAATGAATATCCTACTATAGTATATTATATATTTATATAAATTTAATTTATTACCTAATATATATTATCACTTTATCATATACAGTTACTATCAAGTAATATCATATTACTATCCCTATATTATCTTACTTATATATACAGTCTTAGGTTAGGTTTTAGGCTTATAGTTTATGTTAGTGGGTTATATTAATAGTTTAGTTATTATTTAACTCTATTATTATTTTTAACTACTGTCTATGTTATTCATTTTTACTTTGCACCACTCTATTTAAATTATTGAAAGATTTATCATCATCCATCTGTTTTTATATCATTAATGAGATTATCTATAATCAAATTTATAACGATACTAGTTATTATAACGTCGGGTATAATCAGTTTACGTAATAAATCTTTCTTTGGCCTCTATCTTACTTATATTATTAAATTACGTTACCTTAAAAACGATTTTAATCTATTTCTGTTTCTGTACTTTTCTATTAACCTCCTATGATCCCCTGATAATACTGATTTATCACTCTCTTACCCTCAGTTTTTGTTGCACTTTACAACACCGTGATTTATGATTATATCTAATAAATGCTTATGTGTGTATTCTAAATTTTTTCAGTTTACCAACAAAAAAGTTTTTCAATTGAAACTTATCGTACACTATATCATACTTATTATTATATACTTTTTTTATCTCCGTCTCATTTTCCTGCCATTAAATGTCGTTGATTTCCCAAATAGCGTTTATTCGCAAGTTTTTATATACCCTTGCCGTAGCTTTTTTAGCGTTACACGGTGTTCTGCTAAAGGTTCGGGACCCTCGACCCACAATAGGGTCACCCCCTTGACTCACTCCCCTACTATCCTCCTCTACCCCATCTGTGATACCGCTCATATACTACAGTGTATTATTCTATATACTATATTATATATATATATATATTATTAATACTATATACTAATACTATATACATATCATATATATTTATATTATAATCAATACTACTAATATATATACTATATATACTAGTTAACTATATTATATATATATTAATAACTATATCATATATATACTACTTATACTTATATAGACGTATATATATTATAGTATTAATATAATATAATATTATATTACCCTATATACTATAGCATGTATATACCCTAGACATCATAAGTACTTTGTAAGTACTTATCCAGTAACATAACTAGTACATGCTATTATAAATACAGTACTTATATTATTACCTATATAAACGCAGCTTACTAATTTGATACTTTTTATCAAACTACACTTAATGTGTACTAATATCCTTGGTCAATTAACTTAAGTTAACATTTTATAAGTTAATTAAGCTACATATATTTTGAATGAACTAATATTTATGACTTTAATTATTTATGATCTTATTGTTTTTGATAGTATGATAATAGAACTTCTATTTATGGCTACCACCCTCATATCGGTCTCATTACTCTCATAGGCATTTGAGCAACATATTATACTTGATATTGCTTAACATGATCAAAAACAAATCTCCTAATGGCACAACATTTGAACTGACGCATCTCACGGCTATGTTTTATAAACTTAAAAGTTATATAATATAACTAGAAAATTTAAAAATGTACACAATGTTCTTGTTACCTGAAAACATAATATACATACATAGTCATATTATAAACCACATCGTGAGCATACTAGTACTGAGATATAGACCATAGTACTTACAGGTGTTTATACTCTAACGTTCTTCACTCACACAAAAGTATAAAGAAAGTTCTCTCACCGCTACCAGTTTACTACACTCAGCGCGATGAGCAGTATATCTCACAGAGATATCCCGCTTAAATGTTATTCGCCCACACGCAAGACCAACGGTAGTCTCTCACACAGCTCACATGTGTCAGATGTACGAGTGGAATGCGTGAGCCATTTGTCAATGGGCTTTTAAGTATCTGTTAATCTTTATCCACGGATACTAATGCAATAATATAAATAGTAACTAGAAAAAAAAATAGCTCAGCGCATAACAGAAGAAGATACTCTCTCATAACGAGCTATAGTAAGAGGCTGAAAATCTTTACTTTTAGATAATAATGGAATTCGTTAATAATGGAGGTGCACTCCAAACAATTCCTTATGTTACTACATCAAAGCTTCATAAACTAGTACATTTAATTACTTATTTAATAGTATACCAATACTATATACTATAAGTATGTTGAACTGGGTTCTAGAAATTCCAACCATATATTCCTCCATGACCATAGGCATAAAAGTTATTATTATTGCAGTAACATTCGTCACAATAGCTCATGATATAGTCACAAATTAATAGCAATTTATTTTTTTTACTAATAAATATTATTATAAAAAATATTACTATATACTCTCAATTATAAATAATAAAATAATATTATACTATTCTATGCATTAATTCCTTGCCTATTTAATATGCTCGATATAATTAATTAAATAACATAATAAACAATAATAATAATAACTAATAATAAAATTAAAAATATTTTAATACAAAAATATGAATACATAAATAATTATAACTACAAACATAAAAAAATTATATAATTAATAATATTAATTAAATTACATTATCTAAATAATAATAATTAAATAATTAATGATATATAGAGTGAGATAATTAATCCCATTATAATTAATCATAATGCTAAATAATAATCAGATAATAATAATTAATATAATACTATATTAAAACAATAATCTTATGTAATTTTATTAAGAACTAAGTTCTAATAAGAGTATTAAGATTAAGCCATAATGAATCATATAGAACGAAGAATAATATTAGGATATTATTAACCTCAAACGTAGAGCAATATTGAAGAATAAGTAAGATAATGAGGACTGTATAAAAAGCTCAAAGAAACTTGAAAGCAGAAAATTAATGAAAACAATTGCATAAGAGAGTATAATTTTCAGCGTTATATACTTTTGCATCGAGGCATTTAGCAAATACTAAAATGTACATCAGCAAAACTATAAAATAAAAAGACGCAAAAAAAAAGCTAAAAAAAAATAAGAATACCGAAGTTCGCGTTAGTTCCTGAAAACTAGATAGCAGACACGAGAATTTTTTTGTCTCTGTTCGACTGTGCCTCAGCTTAAATTTCATATACTGCCACGTGTGTCATACGATTAAAAATGGCCGCGCGGAAAAACAAGTACGCGAAACAATGAAGCCTATTACATGCGATGTTTAGCATAATTTTACTGCCTATCATTTAGTGAGATCAGAAGTAGAGTATAATTACTAAACTAAAGAGTGGAATACGCTAACAAAAAAAAAAAAAAAGAAAAAAAAAGTTTAAACAATATTTTTCTTTTCCCTATTTGAAACAAATAAATTGATCATAATTGTCAAACACTACTGATGAAACAAATTCAAGAAAAAATATATCTTTAAGAAAACTACAATGTAATAGAGAGCGAGATTGAGGTTCAGAGGGTCAAAGAAATTAGAAATTATTGAAGAAACTGATAAACCAAGAATAAAACTTGAACAAAAAAAAAAATTTTTGAAGAAATATTTGACAAGTTTAAATAAAAAAAAATTTGTACGGGCACTTAAACAAAAGTCAGAATTTTCGTTATGACATAAATAGCAACAAAAAACTAAGAAAATGCTAAGAAAGATCTAATAATTAATAATGTAGAATGAGCGAGCAATATAAGAAGAATGAGGCGAAGTATAAGAAGTAAGCGACTGTAGTGACGAAAACATAGCGGTCCAGACAGTAGGTTTGGCCGGATCATGGCTGCATCAATCCCCTCATGGCGTCGCCAATATATTTTGCTGCGACTAAGAATGCACCGACCGAGAGCACCGCACCTCATCTGGGTAAGCGCACCATGCAACGCACCGCACCGCACCAAAATCATTTTTGGTCGCACCGCACCTCACTATGTTTAGCGCACCACGCACCGCATCGGCACCGCACCGCACCAAAATCATTTTTAGTCGCACGCGCACCGACACCGCACCACTGCACCTTCTTATGTTCCTCACGTGCACACCGCGCTCCTCACCGCGACGCACCGCACCGCACCGATACACTGGATTTGGGTGACGTACAACAACAAAATGTGCGCACCAGGCACCGCACCGCACCTTGGCGCATTCGGCCCCAAACCCTAGTCCAGAGACCGTTTCATTGTCCGGATTCTAGGTAACTATAATCTAGACTTCTAGAGTAGCTCTGCTCCTAGAATATGGAAATACCTTTGAGGTGCGAACATTTTAATAATAATAATAATAATAAAAATACTGTGTCGTATTGTCTATATATAATATATACGTATATATATACATACATAAGTAATAAGTAATAAGTGAGAAATTATACATTAAGTAACGAATAAATGGTATACAACATATATAAGAGTTAAATGAATAATATCAATATATATATATATATAATATCAAGTACTATACAATAGAATATTATGTATACCTATATTAACTTAAATTCGTATACTAAGTACATTAATAAATATGAAGAAAATATAAGAAGTACTATATATATATACTATATATATATATATATTAGATAACGGTATACATATATATATATCCTTATATATCATATATATACATACTAATACTAATATATACTCTATCTATAACGTATAGCGCTCACCTCTACCTGACCCGGCCTCTCCGTACTACTCTCCGCTCCTCCTCGCGCTCTATCCGCAGCCCGCCCCTGCGTTCACCCCCTAGTAATAATAAGTACTACCACATAATACCCTCATAGCTGCGTTTCGCTCCCTCGCCTCTATATCTGTCAGTCCACGTGCACTGATAGAGCGTGATTAAATCTTGACTTAACACGACGCTCATACCTCCTCCTCTGACTTACCCTATACTCAGCCCACTCCGGCTGCACACGCGCCCTAACCACCCTATCTACAATAGTCTACTAAACTTACATTCCTACAGGCATACTACCTATATACTTATAATATCAATCATATGCGAGTACCTACATACTATACCGTATCCTATAATAATGTATCATGACGCTAAAGTATCAAATAATACAGCTGCACAGAAGCATATTACAGTATACGCCCTACAGGTATTTATGTAGTTTTATACATAGACGCATAGATACAACAGTAATTTATAACAGTACTAATAAGTACATAGGAAAATTTAATACAGTGGGTTTCCCAGGTAAGAAAGACAGTGACTATATATAAATTATACCCCAATACACGCAAGCCCTACTATACTATACTACCCTCATTTTAACAGTAACTAACACTTACTTTCTTACTACTTAAGCTCCCGTCTCGCTGTCACGCCAAGTACTATTCTCGCAAGCCCTACATCCATACATATACATCCGCGCTCAAATAATCCTCTCGTCCTCTATCCGCTCCGCTCATCTAGATTGACTCACCGCGACCACTCCACGCGTCTTCTCACTATCTGACAGACACACTACTCCTCAATACGCTCGTAACAATCAACCCACCTCTCCTGACTGGTAACCAATTCTGCTACGTCTTCTTCTCCATCTGTCATCCTCACCATCGGGAGTGATTAGTGTCTCGACCACATCTCTCCTTGCAAGCTCAACTATCCCTACGAGATATTAACATCCCCCTTTATCCTTAGTCTACAGTAACGCACTGCTATATGTGCAGCCCGCCCTGCCTTTACTATCAAGCATACTGGATCACGCTACGTAGCAGCATACAACTACGCAGAAAATCCTCGATCTCAGTCGTTATACCAGTGTAGGACCTCCTACGCGCGTACAAAACGTGCATTGTATACATCACAAGATCGTCCTCATGCACTCGCCCTGGACTATGTACTTCTCAGCTGGCGCAGCGCATACTAGCACTATCCAACGACTACTGCAACATGATACAAGTGGAAGCCCCCTGGTCCCACCAGCGCTCTCAATACATCGACACTGCGCACTACCAGCGCAAAGGACCCAGCAGGTTGCATAAGCCCAACAGTCGCCCTTATTAACAAGTGCGAGTGACAAGAGAAAACTACTTCATTCTTATGCTGGACCGAGAGCTTAGAATCAAGTACATCACAAATACTGCATGCTGCGCTGAAGACCTTCCTATTAGCTCATTTGCAACCACACACACTCATCTTCCGCATTAATCGCAAACAACGCAGAACAAAAGTATAGATGACACGCAGATATATACGTATCCGTCCTCTAATATAATATCCTAACTCCCCTTCAACTATCAGACCATCTCAGCTGAAGCAACTCTTTATCTATCTCCAACTTCTACTCATCCTAAGTTAGTCTCTCCTCACACTAATGAATAGAATAACATAACTAAATATGAACAATATAAGTGAAATCGATATCGTTAATATTACCTACTATATAATAGAGTATAATTACCTAGTAGCTCACAATCTTCTACTCCTCACCCTCACATACAACTATAAGTACCACTATATGATAGTGACTATTGTCCCGTATTATAAGTCGAATATTAGCGAAGATTTTTTCTATATTTATTATTCTTTAATAAATAAGAAAGTTCATACATTTTATAGTATAGGTCCCTAAATTAAAACCGGTATATTACTAATGCTCGACTCGATTTCAACTCGGATCACATACCGATCACCTTCAGGGTGTTGGTGGCCTCCAAGTAGATTTATGGGTTTTGCCCAAAGCGCTTGCGAAGGCGGAGAAGCTCCATGACTTAATACACGGCGAGATGTCCTCTAAGAAATAGTTTGGGTATACTTACATATTTAATTATTTTATTCTATTCACCATTCTCATATATATATACGCCAGTTTTTATATTTGTAACGCTTTTTGATATTTCTTTGATCTAGACTTCACTCTTACTTCCTCTGTTTCTTAATCCATGTCTTTCATACATCAGTTCTTTGTGACTCACCGGTAGGACATCTTATATACCTCAAGTATCGGATTGAAGAACTTCTTATGACAATCTAGATTACTCACAAAAGCTGTCTGGAAAATGGAATTACTCTGTTCAAGTATATGTATAAAGGATATAGAGAAAAGAATAATAGGATACCAAGAATAATATACATAACACTCCGAACATTTTTGTACTCTAAGACTTAATTCAGATCATGAAGAGAAAACATAATAAAACTAAATCCGTGCAATTTTTATTCTAATAGGCCTATATATATAGATAGACACTCTTACACATAGAGCTGTCTTCAACACTAATAACAAAAAACCTTAATACACTATATGCTCGGCGGGAATTGTACAGAAATGTGTTTTTATGTTATTATGTCGAAATCCTATTCTTCCTTGACTTGTGGTACGCACACCGAATATAATGAACAGCCCGATATGTTCTCGCTCCGTATAAGCAAATCGAGAGTCTTTCTCTACTCCGTTTACCATACTGTTGCATATATCACCCCATATTATTTTCTAGTCTTCGAAGGCGTAGGCTGCGTCCATGATAGTAATAGCTCTCTCTATAGTCTACGTTATGTCTTCTATTGATTGTCCTTCTAATCGTGTCTCAAATTTCCACTTTATAGTTAATTCTTAAGACATACTCTTAGCTATAAAATCTATAGACTACCATGATATAATCAGGTAGTTACATAGCAGTTATGCTTACAGGCTCCCCTCCCTTGTTCACATCTATTCATCTGATTTTATTTTCAAAGTCTGCTCTTCACACACTTCTCGTTATATATTAATCTCTTAGTAGTATTAGGAACAGTCTGTTCAATTAACAAGCGATTTCTCAAATTGTATTAGAGGGTATCGCTTTCAAACTGGTATATGTTCCTAGTATAGGCGTTAAGCTCGTTACACGCGAGTCGAATTTTCAAGTTGCTAGGATGTATATAGGGGTGGTCCCTCTATAGAGCATAGCTCGCTACGACTCCTTGTTGCGGTGCCTTCCGAGATGAAGCAAAGATTAGGCCATCAAAGAAATAAGGGAAGAATGGGTCGCCGGACCACGGTGGCAGACAAGACGACGAAAGTTGTTGTCTGTATTATTGATTACTCATTATAGATTATTAATTATTAATATTTATATTATTATTTATTATTAATTATTCATTATTATATTATTATTAATTTTATTATTATTATTAATGTATTATATATTACTTATATTATTATCTTATTATTATTGATTATTAGTAAGAAGTGATACCGAAGGGATCACTTCTGAGTTTGTTTTTTTAAACCTTCTGCGTATCTTCTTCGGTTCTAACATCTAATTCGCCCTTCTTAGTACCCCTCCCTCAGCGCTCCTTCGGTTTTTCCTACTCTGCCTCAGGTCGTCTCCTTGCATAAAACTTATGCTCGGCTCCTCCAGCGCCCTCGCGTCCTTTCAGTGCCATTCGAACTCCGCGCGGTTCGGTTATCCAACATCCGGTGTCCGCTCCGAAACGCATGCCAGCCTCCAACTCCGACTCATCCTCTGGATTTTTTTCTTATTCGGTTTTATTATTATCTTTTATTATTATTATTGATCTATATTGATTATTATTATTATTATTATTGATTATTATTATTATTATTATTATTAATTATTATTATTTATTATTATTATTATTATTATTTATTATGTGTTATTATTATTATTACTTATTATTATTATTCATCGGTATTATTATTATTATCTTTATTATTATTATCCTATGTAATTAAATTATATTATTTATTATTATTATTATTATTTTATTATTATTATTATTATCTATTATTAATTTTGATTTATTATTATTATTAATGTATTATTATTATTATTATTATTTTATGTACTATTATTATTATATTTAAATTGATTAATTATTTAGTTATTAATAATGAAGGAATGAAGAAAAGTATTCTAGGGACATCAGGGTCAATTATAAATTTTCCAGAGCGTACTGTTAAATCCCCCCAAGAAATTTTTCCTACATTTGAAGAGGTCATCTCTCCATTCCTGGTTACAAAGACACAGCTATCAGTGTGCACAGTTAAGACTCTTTGACCTCTAACTCCTCAAGGAAGAATATACAGTTTCCACACGAGCGTGAAGCTTTGTACATGAAGGCTGCAATAAGCTGTATATTATGTACACTCTAGCTTGTCGTGCTCTGCGTATTCGGTGTACTCACAGAAACAATAATGACTTCTTACCAATGGTAGTAGACATTCTTTTACTTCACAGTCAAGCATGTATACTCTCTAAGAATACTTCCACAGCCTCTGCAACATTTTTTCTACAGATTATTCTCTGTCAGTGTTAGGAGCCCGTTTCGACAGCCTTCCCCCAAAGAGAATTGAGACTATGTCTTCGCGATGAAGCGAAGTCCCGCTTCTTCTTTATGCTTTCTCTATCGAGTTTTGACCCTTCAATTCTTTTTAAAGTCTTCGATGAATTGTATAGTAAACAATGGACTATCGAAAGCCATCATCTAATGCGAGGGCTAATCGTATGCTTCGGTCTTATCTTCAAGAATTCTTGTCACATACTTCAGGTGGAACCATCATCTTAGTGTAAAGGTCATCAATCTCATGAAGTTGAGTGATCTTGATAACGCTTTCTTTACGCTACATCTATTCAGGTGAAAGTTGGGTTATTTTGGAGGTATAACTACACGAAAAGCACTCTCGCTGGCGGTCCAGTGTGATTACATAATGTTCTCTTGTTTCTTTTTCTACACATTTCCTGCAATAATAGTGAACACGAGGTATTTCGTCATATCTACAGGTAGAACAGGCATGATATGGGAGATTATCAGGAGGGAGCAACGCAGAAAATTAGCTCAAATCGAAAATACTCTTTCTTTTCACGTTGCTCTACTAATTCTTCACCTAGAAGTGAAGCTGTTCCCTCTCTGTAATTTTTGGGTATAGGCCGCTAATGGAAGGCTTGGGTTTTCCGAACGCATGGGTTATAGATGATGTAAAATCCAGATATTTAATTTTTGTTTTTCCTGTCTGTAGAGGATGGTAGTGAGCCGAATGGGTTCAGTTTCTCGCCGTATAGAGCTTCACGCTATACAAAGTTTATGAATGGATGCTACGTCTATTGGCGACCGCTATTAACTATGTGAGCTAAATCTTCTCTTCCTCGCTTCTGCTTCATCATTATAAATTGAAGCATAAGACATAAGTAAATAGACTCCAGATGACTAATTTCAGGTCTATATTTATAATATATAGTATAATATTAGTATATACATATATATATATATATATATACTATATAGTGATATATTTATATATATATATATAATCTATACATATATTATATAATATGGGTCTATCCATTTTTTTGCGTACCAAATTAATGGAAGTGGCCGCTCGATAATTTTGAAAACTTTTATTTTTGCATGGAGTTAATTGTTATCCTGTAAATTATAAACTTCACATTTCGTTTTTGTATATTTTACTCCCTGTTGTACAGGGGATGGACCATAAAGTGTTTGGACCAGTGTGGGACAAATTTTCACTTATTAGAGGACATTTTAAGTCATTCTCCATATTGGTAATTCTTATACCAAAGTTTCATAGAGAATGATTTGTTAGGGATACTTTAGGTTTTTTTTTGCTTTTTTATGTTTTTTTTTTGGCAATAATATAATTTCATCCCATGGAATATGAATCCGAAAAAATTGTGGATAAAAATCGAAGAAATTTTCCCATTTTCGTGGGTGTAATTATTAAAAGAAGGAAAGTTCATTACGGCTAGTGAAATTGGTGTGATGATCATCAATTACTGCGTAATGATCTTACTCACAAACTTCTATGCAAGTTTGGTGAAGTATGGTTTAAAATAATTTACTCAGGGTGTCATAAATCAATTTTTTCGGAAAAATCGGTAACGTGTTGAACCTTCAATATCTGTCTGATGGGGTAAAGTGTAAAAATCTGTAAAAATTTCACACATTAGTAACTACGTACCGATAGTGAGTGTTTCCTTCACTGCAAGTATTGGACTTGGTATTTGCTTGTTTAAGAAATACAGCCTTCAAAAATCAAAAAAAAATTTTTTTAAGTTTGTGTTATATACCTATTTATTAATAGTTATTGATATGTTCAAGACAATAACATACACAAATGAAAATAGTGTGGCATCCCAGGATGAAATGAAATAACAATGTTTAGAAAAAATTTTAATTTTATAGGTTATAATACTTATCAATTACATCATTCCATTATACGTAATGACTAAAATTAAACTAATAATTGAAAATTTTATGATATATAATATATAAATATAATATATTATATTATAGTATAAATATTATATTATATATATATAGTAATATATATATATTAGCTATAACTTTTGATTTTAGGATTGCCGTATCCATTTCTGTTTGAGTCTGGTGTTGATAGTTATATACATATATATATAATATTATATATATATTATATATTATATATTATATATATATATGTGTGTAACCGTAATAGGTACATAGTATAAAATTTATAAAGGATATTTGTATAAGTGCTACAAAGATTTCTGGTACACAGATATAAGAAATCTTGTACAAAGCAAGTCCTGTATGCGAAATAACTGTTTCATTCTTTTTTTTGTATTATCAAGGTCACCGAGGTGATTCTGTCACCAACGGCGTGCCATGGGGAGAGAGCCAGTTATGAAAAAGAGATCGGAGAGCCAACATCTTGACACTCTCTTGGTCCAAAAATTGATACTTTAATGGTAATCATATTTAAGGTATTTAAAAAGCAATTTATTTTTGAACAGTGAAATATCTTAATGTGTGTTCATGTAAAATAGTCATTAGACATAATTAATAAAGAAATAATTAAAGAAGCGTTTCGCTATTCCAAAACTATTTTATTATTTGCTATGTCAAAGTGATCTCTTAAATAGGGCCAATTAATCATATAGAGATCAAGCTTTGTACTATATATTATATTATACTATATATACTATAATAGTATTATATTATATATATGTATATCATTATTATTATATATAATATATATTATATATATATATATATATATATATATATATATATTTTCATAGGTATTAACATAGCATAAAAAAAAAAACTTTAAAAGAAAATATAAAAATTTTTGCATGTATATACCGGTTTATATATGATATATACTAAACGGTATAATACTGCACAATTTATTATTTTTGCATTAAAAGGTTTTTTTTATTTATAATCATACCTATGAATGTATATATCTATCTATATACGTGGATTAACAATATATATATATATATAAAAATATCTTATATATAGTATATTTATTATAGTATATATATTAATAAGATTACTCTCTAGAATTCTATAATTGAAGATATTTAATCTCGAACAAAGCTTGATCTCTAATAATTATTAATTGATCCTAATTTATGAGCTCAACTTATTGGATTATGGCAAATAATAAATAGTTTTTTTTGGAATAGCGAAACGCTTCTTTAATTATTTCTTATTATATTATGTGTCTAATGACTGTTTTACATGAATGCACATTAAGATAATTTCACTGTTCAAAAATAAATTGGTTTTTTACATCCGGGTTATCATTTGAATTGCCATTCATAGTATCAATTTTGTGACCGAGAAGAGTGTCAAGATGTTGGCTCTCATCCGATCGTCTCTTTTCCCAGCGACGTACTCCTAACTGCCTCCTCTCCCCATGGGATACGCCGGGTTGGTGACAAGAAAATCACCGTCGGTGACTTGATAATAACAAAAAAGGAATTAAACAGTTAATTTCGCATACTCAGGACCTTTGCTTTGTAAGCTGAAAATGAAAATTTCAATGTACCAGAGATCCTTGTTACACTTTCATTTATGCTTCATAATATTTCCAGGAAAATATGTACCGAATACGGTACACACATATAATAATCATATATAATTATATATATATTATTATATATACTATATATTATTAATAATAATTATATATAGGTATTATATATATATTCATAATATATTTATATATATATCAAGTTTTTCAGTTATTTAGTTAATTTTGTCATTTACAGCAGATATAATGGTACAATTTATTTTGTACTTTTAACTTAAAACTTAAATTTTTTTAAACACATTGTTTTCGATTTCTCCTTGATGTGCCACACTTTTTCATTTGTCTATGTATTGTCTTGAAATATAATAACTATAATAGGTATCATAACACAACTCTAAAAAAAAAATTTTTTTTGCATTTTTGAAGGGCTGTATTTCTTAAAACAAGCAAATACCTAAAGTCAATATTGCAGGTGAAGTACCATCTATGGTAGTAGTATAATTGTGTGAAATTTTCAGATTTTTAGCACTACCCATCAGAGATATTAAGGTTCAAAAGTTACCGATTTTTCCGAAAAATTGATTTTGGACCACTCTGTAAATTTTTTTTAAAATAATTCACCAAACTTCAATAAGATGTTATGTTAAATCCATACATCAGTATGTACATCACACGAAAATTTCTAGTCGTTAAATTATTTCCTTCTTTTAATAAAACACCCACGAAAATGGAAATATTTTTTTGTTTTGTCATTTCGGATTCATTTTCATGGTGATATATTATTTTCCCAAAAAAAAACAATAATGGAAGGGCCAAATGTACCTTAAAGTATGCCTAACAAATCACTCTCTATGAAGTTTGGTATAAGAATTACCAATATGGAGATATGATTTAAAATGTTACCTCTATTAGGTGATAATTTTGCTCCACCTGGTCAAACATTTTGGCTCAACCCTGTACAAACAAACAGAGTAAATCTACAAAAACGAAATGGTGGTTTTGAACTTCCAGGGATAACATTAACG
>JABUQX010024606.1:0-7500 GCA_015478945.1 Trachelipus rathkii | reverse complement strand
TCTTTTCTTTTCTTGTTGTCCTCTTGGCCGCCTTCTGTTTACTGTGCTTCTTCTTCTGACTCCTTTTGGTGTGATCTTTTTCGTTGTTCTGTTTTTATCGTCTAATGCTGATTTGCTCTCCATTCCTTTGGGGGTCTCCTTCTTTCTTGCCTTCTCATGTTTCCTTGTGTGGTCTTTCCTTCTTGCTTCTTCTCTTTTTCTGTCCTAGTATATTTCAGATAACTCACATCAACCTGACCCAATAAGATACATTCTTTCTTTCTTTCTTTCTTCTTTCCTCTTCTCCCTACCACTTCTTTCTTATTTCTTCTCTTTCTCTTCTTCTTCTTTATTAATTTATATTATCTATTTATATTATTATTATTACTATTCTTATTATTATTTATTCTTAAATTATTATTATTATATATATTAGTTTATTATTATTATTAATTATTATTTCAATTAATTATTATTATTATTGATATTATTATTATCATATATATAATCAATATTATACTATCTTAACATATATATGTATTATAATAATTATGTCCATGGTTGTAATTATAAGGATATAATTTATTACACAAACCCCACTACCCTATCCCTCCCATACACACCAATACATCATACATTATAAATACAATATATATATAATATATATTTATACAGGTTACCCACACAACACCAATCCCAAAAAGGGCCTGGACAATCCCTTTTTCAGAGGGGGCAAGGAATAAAACTCACAACATGAAAACCGTCACCAAGCCTAACGCAAATCTCTTAGGTGAGGGCAGACGTGGGTTTTTTTAAAGAGAGGAAGATTAATACAGTTGGAAAAACAGAAGATGGCAAGAGTTCCACAGATCACAGAACGTGACTAGGAGAAGAGGAGCCCCCACAAACGAACGAGTCTGGGATTTTCGATGCTCACGTAAAATTCATGCGTCAAAATATCTATGCGAGAGCATGGCAACTCTTTGTATTACGAGGGCGACGAATGGAGGTAGAATGCGAGCGGCCACCTCCCCTGAGCATTTTGCCTCTGTAGTACCTATAGAAAGAGATAGTGCGCCAACGCTCACGTTCGCAGAGTAGGGTCAAGCAAGAGTTCTTGACGGCGGGGATAGTCTGCGGGAGTCGCTCGTCGTAGGCCTCGGCCCAGCCAGCCGGCGGGGTGCGAGCCGGAGCCGCCGAAGATTGTGAGACAGTAAACTCCAAGCAGAGGGCGAAATAAGGCTTTAATATAATGGAGTAGCTCGTGCCAGAAGAAAATAAATTCCGTACCTGAAACAGAACTCCCAGTTCTTTTGAGGCCACCTTAGAACCATTGTGATATTGACGGTTCTATAAGACCTTTTTGTTTTATGTTAACCAAATGTTTATGTTGTCAACAGGTGAACGTTAGAACCGCCGAAAAAAAATATGTGAATAGTAGGAGGTGTTTTGAGAGGGAGATGATAAAGAAGTTGAGTTTTCAAAGAATTGAATTTCAACAGAGTTTGCGCGTGGGCCCCGACCGGTAATCCCATCCAGGTCGACAGAAATAGAATCGGAAAGCTGAAGGAGAGAGGCAATCTAAGATGCAAAAGAGGGAGCAGATTTTAAAACGAGTGAGCAATGGAGAGTTTGAGCTCGTCGCATAATGAGTGAAATTCAGCAGTTAAGAAGTACAAGCTGAGGAGTCTTGAATGAAAAAGTCAAAGAATAAGTTGGAGCATATAAACAGACCTGTGAGGAACACCACAATTAGAGGAAATGGAGGAAGAAGCCCATCTGCCGAAAGTTTTTTTGTGATATGGATGCGACAGATAAGAAAACTTCGACAGCGAGTAAGCAAAGAGTGAGGAACCCAGGAATGGGAGCTTAGAGAGTAGCGCGCTATTGGCCATACTGAGTCAAAGCCTCTTGATATGGTCGAGGCGCCACCACCACAAGAAGCTCCCATATCTCTAAAGGGCAGAGCGCACCAATAGAACAGTTAGATAGGATCAGTATGCTCACCGAGTTTGACTCTCGAGCGTCGAAAAGCCATACTGGTGATTTGAAAAAAGGGAATGAGACTACAGATGATCCAGGAAATGAGAATTGAGAAGGATTTCAAGATTTTAGATAGAATATCAAGTTAGAGCTATAAGACGGTAGTTAGAAGGATCAAGCAGGGCTTACCCTTTTTCGGTATTGCTGGCCCATATGTCGCGCTTCCAGCAACTGAGGAAGATGTACTAGTTTGAGTGGCATAGAGAGTAGAGTTTGAAACGAGGACAGGGGGCCAGCGTTCAGAAGCACACTCCCTCAAAAGTATATATACGATATATATATATAATATATTATATTTATATATATATAATATAATATATATAGTATATATATATATATATAATATATATATATATATATATATATATAATATTATATTTATATATATATATATATTATATATATTATTATTTAGTATAGGCTTGTGTGTGATAATTTACTTTCTATGTTTCATTTTTTAATTTACCAGAAAAAAAAGAAAAGAACTCGAAGATTTCAGTCGCTGAGTCATTTGATATGAAGAGGTGGGTATGGAAAAAGTACAGGGATGAACTTGATTTCAACAGATATCCTATCCTGGTGATGAAAGCCGAGTGTTTAATATGGGATTAGATCATATCAGTTCTGTATGAGCCTAATGCGGGGTGATATTCTAGTACATAGTTTATGATTTTGCGACTCTGTTGTTTTAAGACGAAGAAATAAATTATAACTAGTAGAGGCTCCGTTTCACCTTCACTTTTATGATGGGGATCGAAATCAGGTGTTCAATGTTGAACATACCTTTCAGAGACTGAATAACCACCTGACCATGTAGTATCCCATTTTATGTGCAAAGACGTCTGAAGCGCAGTTCCAGTCAGGTGCGATCAGTATACGGTTTTTCTCGACTTTATTCATCGACGTTAATGATTGTGCTAACCTTCCGGGAATGGACATAATTATGTCCTACAGGTGTTAAAATTGAAGGTGTCAGAGTCCATGAACATAAAATGTCATTTATTTAAAAAAAAAATCAAGAATAAATATAATAAAAAGAATAAACTCGCTAAAATCCCTGATTGATGTAGGCTGTTGATTTAAAGCCTATAGCAATGGTGCCAATGTAATAAAGATGGTAAGCACGCAATAATATGACGTCTAATGCGTTGATAGATGAGAGGGGAGAGGAATAGCCTCCGCTGCCGGGTTAAGCGAATACTGCTGACCGCTTACTTCTGAAAATTTTTTTGAAAGTAATAGATAACATTAAAATGACTGAATCTTTGTGTATAGTAATGAATGGGGAAGAGGATTCAAGTGATAGTGCACAGACCTACATGAAAATGAGAGATAAAACCTTTAATATGTTATAGGATTTCAATAGAAACAAACTAAAATTATTTCTAATGTACCTACAGGTTTAAACTCCATTAACCTCTACAACGGCTTAAAACGTATAATATCAGAGGCGACTATTTTGTCCGACATGTTACCTCTTTGGTGGATAATATTGTTCACTCATCATGAACGTGATATGTATCGTATTGTATTGTAAAACAACTGCATAAAGTACATGATTTTCCGGGTACACTGCCTTTGCATGGAGAGCAATTAGTGCCTGGATAAAATGCATCGTTCACTTTTACAACGCAGCTGTTTAAGAAAGTCCATAAGAAACATGTGCGGTAAAATCTATATTTGCTTCAAGTGCATATCATTAGTAACACCCGATACGCAAATTCCGATCTCAGGCATGGATGTGAAAAAATACATTTGCAGATGTTTGTATGAAACGTATACATCAGATGAACATGGACGCATGAATTGGTTATAATGAAAACCTATCGTGTATTTAACGACTGATGAAGAGATAAGGAACCAAAAAACCATATATCATTTTACTAATGATATAGAAACGTATCAATCACAACTCATGCAATTAATCCTGAACACTAAATAATGAACATATAGAACATGGTAACTGTACCTACTTGTAAGTAGGTACTATGTTACATAATGTAGCGGTGAAGAATCTGGGGAATGAACCTTTAGTGTCGAGAGTCTGCAGGAACGAAACGGACGGAAATTTTCGGAGTTAAATTTTAAATGCCCTGTAAGGTAATCTGATGACATAATGCCTGCTTGACCAATTCATTTTTAAACGGGTTATCTTGCCCGCTTTTGTGCGAAGCAAATAAGAAAAGCCTAACGTAGTTGTGGGTGGCTTCACCAATGGAGGGCGGTTGAATACACAGTTTGTCGTATATATATAGTTGTTGGAAAGACCGAAGGTGAGGCTATTAAAGGCAACTCTATTTAAAAGAGGTACAAAGAAATCATATCATGAATATTTATGATACACATCCGAGTTTAAAGATACCACTCAATTAACATGCGCATGCTGCTTTAAAAGCTCTAACAAAATCTATGGGGATTTGGAAAGTATTGGAAAAGGGTTCTTCCCTATAGTTGATTCCTCTCGCTATCTAAGGAATTATGTATGTCTCTATGTCCTTTCGAAAGGGTAGTTGTTTGTACAGTAGATCGCAGATTATGATGGCTGAATGAAAGAATAGTTTACTTGAATTGGTACGAGTCATTTAAATAACGAAGAAGTATGAATATTAGAATGATATATAAATAACTGTGTGCCCAGGATGTAGAATATCTCTTTTACGGAAAAGTTACGAGCTTTCGTAAAATGTTAGAGATATTTACGATTGACCATGTTAACTGAGTGTATGTAACCTATAAGCATCTTAAATGGATTTTCAGAATTCTTAAATCCAAATTTTTTGAAAGCCAGATACAATAGCTCATCTAAGTTAGAGGTAATCCATAAAAATCTTATTTCTTTATGAACTATTAATGGCTGGAGTTTATGGAACGTTATACAGGTCAAAGTATAGCTCATGCAACGCAATGGGGGGGGGGGGAAACGAGGGTTAAATTCAAAGAATAAAGTACCTTTCTGCCCCGATGGGTAATGCCTGAAGTCAGCCTCAAAATTACGCCTATTAACGATGAAGTGAACTTTATAAACTTCAAAAACCAATGGTCCGATGAACTCTAAATGCAAAAATGAGCGAGAGTGGGAAAGCATCGATGAGATGCTAAAAAATCGTATCTGGTCCTATTGAGAAAGAAACGAGTAAGTGTATCTAATTCCATGGGTGTGCATGGCATGTGTCATCAGGGTTTGAGATGGAGAAAAACTACATAATAAGGAAACCGCTCTAGATAGATACACTGAAACTTTGTTACAGGAGGAGCCTAACTAAGGCTTATGTTTTCGCAGTGGTTGGATATGGTGTGTGAATGCGAATGAGACGATTGAAAAGATGAATTGCAAAGTAACGTTTCCGTGAAGCCATAATGAGGTGAACAGAAGTCGATGGAAGAAGCAGATTTAGGTCTACTATGTTAATAGGCGTCCGCCAATACGTAGCTCATCTATAAACTTCGTATAGCGTGAAGCTCTATACGGCGAAGAACTGAAACCCTTCGTCTATCTACCGATCCTCACTACAGGAAGGGAAAACAAAAAATTAACTATCTGTGAATGTTTACAAGTCAGTTAATACCCATGGGTTCAGAAAACCCAAGCCTTCCATAGCGGTATACCCAAAAAATTAGTAGGGGAACAGCTTCCTTCTATTGAAGAATTTAGTAGAGAAGTGAATAAAGAAAAGTATTTCGGTTTAGCTAATTTCTGGGTTCTCCCTCCTGATAATCTCTATATGCCTGTTCTACCTGGTAGATATGACGAAATACTCGTGTTCACATTATGCAGGACATGTGTAGAAAAGAAACAAGAGACATTATGTAATCACACTGACCGCCAGCGAGAGTTTCGTGGTGTTTACACCACTCCTGAATTAGAGTTAGCGTTAAAGAAAGGTTATAAGATCACTCAACTTCATGAGATATGGACCTTTACACCTAAGATCGGGATGTTCACTGAGTATGTGAAAGAATTCTTGAAGATAAAGACCGAAGCATCCGGTTTACCCGCATGAGTAGATGGTTTCGATAGTCCTTTGTTCAATCACAATTCGATCGACAGACTTTGAAAAGAATTGAGGGGCTCAAACTCGATAGAGAAAAGATAAAGAAGAATGCCGGGACTTCGCTATCAGCACTGCCGACAACTATGTCCTCATTCTCTTTGGGGGAAGGTTCGCGGAAGCGGACTCCTAAACAGCCTGAGATATATATCTTGTAAACCCGATTGTCGAGAGGTGTGGAAGTAAATTGTTAGAAATGCTGACTGTAGAAAGTAAAAAGATGTCACAATACTGGGTAAGAAGCATATTGTTTCTGTGAAGTAACAGCCGAACGCGAGCAGACAAACTAGAATGTAAAAAATACTAGGCTATATGCAGCCTTGCACTATCAGGCTCACGCGCTCGTGTGAAACTGTATAATTTCTTGGGAGTTGAGGTCAAGAGTCCTTAACTGTGCACACTGGTAGCTGTGTCTTTGTAACAGCGGATGGAGAGACTTGACCGCTAAAATGTAAAAATTTTTTAACGGGACATAACATAAGCCGAAATTAGAGTTGGCACTCTAGGATGAGTTGTTTGAACGGATGTGACATACATATTGAACAGTGTGAATTATAAAAGGAGGCTGGTACCGTTGATCATATAAAAAAGCAAAAGGATTAATACTTAATAAAACAACAGGGAAATAATTGAAGCTTATGACACTTTTAAACAGTGATAATAACATTGAACGATGATAATGATGAAGAACGAACGAATGATAGATGATGAAGAAAGTTATTATTATTATTCTAAACTTAGAGAGAGTAGGGATATAACAAGCGTTAAATTGCTGACGGAAATGAGAATAGGGTCGCGACAGCGGAGTTTGCACGGTCATGGCTTATCAAATAAGGTGAAAACAACAAAATCCTCACCGTGGATTTAATCAGGTAACTGTCTATGCTTTTAAGCACCTAGCATTACGTATTTAAAGCAGATAAGGCAAGATGACGATGATTGACAAAGGTCTAAGGAGGTTGAGGATGAATCGAGATATACGAGTCTTCATAAAAATACTAACACCTCGTCATCAATTTCCCTTATGGGTTCAGAGGAATCCTCTTTCCCCTATAGATATAGGAGACGTATAGTTCGTCTCAAACCAGCGGTCTCCAAACTTTTTTGAATCGACGTACCCTAAGAACGAAAATAATTATAAACTTGGACGCTTGAAGAAATTCGAGTTCAATGTGTGTTTAAGAGTGCGTAGTATAATTTAATATACATATAATATAATATAATTAATATATTAAAGAATAATTATAATGATAATATACTATACTATTCTTGAAATTAAAAGTGCTTTGACGACCTCGCACTCGCGTAGATAAACAAGATCAATAAACTGCCAGTGATCGTGAACCTACTTCTTGGCGTACCCCCCCAAGTATCACTTTTGGTACCCCCTGGGTAAGCGCGTACCCCCACCTTTGGGGGACAAACTGCT
>JABUQX010024605.1:0-15849 GCA_015478945.1 Trachelipus rathkii | reverse complement strand
CTGCTTTAACTCATGTTTTCACTGCTTTAACTCCATATATATATATTACTGATTGATCATTTATTAAACATTATGTTCTTCTTTTATTTTTGTTAATACTTTTTTTTTTTATTCTTTTTTATCTTATTTATTTTTTTATTATTTATTATTTTACTTTTATTATTATTTTTATTATTGTTTTAATACTTTTATTTATTCTTTTTATTCTTTTTATTTTCATTTATTATTTACTTTCTATTATTATTTATTTTTATTATTTTTATTATCTATACTTAGTGTTATTACTTTCATTGCCTATTTTATTATTCTATTTGACACACATACACACCCGCACACACCACGCACACACCACACACACACAACACAACACACACACAACAGCTTACACTTATACACACATTCACTATGACACTTATACACCATTCACTATGACACTTATCACTCACTAAGACACTTACATTTACACTTATACTACACACACACACGATTACTTACAAGAATTTCTTACTTAACATTTTCAGATATTAATGTCTTGTCACAGATTACTTTTTTTTTTTTTCACACTCACAACAGATTTACTACACACACAGATTTACTTACAACCACACAATCATCTACACCCACAGATTTACTACACACACACACACAGTTTTACTTACACTACACAAATTTACTTTACACGTCATTATTATAATTTAATGTTTAATTAATTTATTAAACATCTTTATGTTTTATTAAACACGTACATTTATATCACTCATTATCGATATAAACAAAATTATTTCAAACTGCTATGAAACGGTTATAAGACATACTCAGTGTCTTTAGAGCAAAGAACTTTATTATATAACTGTTATACTTTTGTTCTATAAATTTTATAAACTATCAAGTTTATTTAATAACTTTTTACTAAAATTTTATGAAATTTTATTAAAAACATATATTTTACGTACGTTAAAGCAATAAATCAGGAAGGTCAGCCCCTAACACCCCTCTACACCAGCTATGCCACGTTTGGTCTATTGACTTACTGCTTTTACATCATCTTTAGCCAATGTAATAAGTATAAAAATAACAAAATAAGTTCTTCTAGCTAACTTAACATGTATTTTATTAAAATCTTTCTAAGTTTTATTTTAAAAATAACAATTATTACCTACATCTTATCTTCCTATCACACATTTAATTGCAAATATGTGTTATGATCTAAACTGTTATATTTTCCTTTATTATGACTTAGTACTAATTATAATCTATGTACAATGACAATCCATCACGAGAAACACACAACCGCACTCCTTACAGATACGAAATGACCTTCTCTGTAAAAGGTGTAGGATAATCTTATTGACTCCGGGGCGATTTTGGGCCTATTCCAGGTCAAATATATTTCAAACTGACCTTTTTCTGTAAATGTGGTGCAATAACTACTATCCTAAATTTAGGCCTAAAATTAGGATAAGCCTTTTTGTATTACAGGCGGCATTTAAGCGCTAAATACCAGGTTAAAATGGTAATTCCAGATATAGACAAAGTTAAATCGAGAATCTGTTTTATTTTATAAACTATATTTCAAACTGAAACATGATGGATCGATAAGATACTTTGAGCAGCTAAGAAGGAAATGTTTACCTTTTCTTGTGAGTGGGACGGAAGTAATCTTCTCTCTATATGACCTTGTATGGATTGGTCAGAGAATATATTTATCGCTTTTTGGTTTTACGGTATGAAAAAAACATGTTTTCATTAAAGCCCAGTTTGTTTTTTAAATCTTAATATACATTAAATATTTATTTAAGAAATAAAAATAAGGTATAAAACTTTACTATATAATAAGAAATTTAATAATCATTAACCTACAATATTTTATTATATATATTTATTACTATATATATAATATATAATAAATATATATATATTATATTATATATATATAACTTATATACATTATTGTATATTATATATATATTATATATATATATATTATATATAAGATAACATTTTTTTTATATACAAGCGTGTTAAATATATTTACCAATGTTATATACTAATAAGGCTTACACTTAAATATAATACAGGATATTATTAAATATAATACTTCTACATACATTTTACACATTTGATGTTTCGCCTATTTTTATATTAAATTCTTAAATCTTTGCAAATATGCCAATCATTTATATAATCTTCGATGATAGTTTCGTATCTTCGTAATACCTTACAGTTAAACATAACGTAAAAGTTCCCGTCAAGATAGTCTAGTAATATTCTACATTGGCAGTCACCTGCATAATACTTTCCTGCCATTGTTTCTAAGTAGATAAATGAATTTCTGTTACGTCTACTAGAACTTAGAGCGATCCGATGATGCGCCGTTTAGGTCATCGATTCAGGTTTCTAAATGAACGTATATTTTGGTATAACATGTAATGATTTACGGTTACGTAATAGATAACACATATGTTTTCTTCATCTGTATTAACATTCGCCTACGTACTCTAGCATATATTTCAGCTGCATTAGCCCTGAAATGTAGAATCCAATGATGTAGGTTCAAATACGGTTGTTTCATTATTTCTCTCCATAATCTAACTTCCTTCAATTTATGTTTGATGTTTATAAAATGTAGGTAAGTTGCTTATCGCTGGTTTCTATCGCACAGGTTGAATACCTGTTTCGGTCAGTTTAAAGCTGAGTTTGGTTTAAAGTAATTTGTAAGCCACTCTTCAGTTTGATTAATATACAAGTAATCAGTTTGGACTCCGAAAAAGACGTTGGTATATAACATGGTGAATGCCGGTAGCACACTTGAAAACATTCAATCATCGGGTTTTCTTTTACTATAGAATGAAACCCTACTTCCGGGGGTCTCTTGATTTTCCATTGGACAATGTTCTGTATATGAGGCTATACCTCTGTTAAGACGCAACATATTGACCACTTAGTGAAAATAGAACTTTTATTACAAATCAGAGAACTTATTTGTGCACCGCTTCTTAACAGTAAAAACGAGTATGATTTTAAATGAGTTCGGGTCTAAAACATCCGCTTGCTCAAATATAATTTAAATAAACGAAACTTAGGGTCAGGATATGAAAAAAATGTTTTTTTATACCTTTAAAGCCCAAAAGCGATAAATAAATTCCGACAAATCACTACCGAAGGTCATATAGAAAAGGATTACTCCGTCACTCACACAGAAAGGTAAACTTCCTTCTTACCGCTTTTCAAGGATTTACCGATCCATATGTTCAGTTCTTGAAATATATCTTATAAAAATAATACATGATTTCTCGATTCTATGTCTTATACTGATGTACTTTTGACCTGGTATTAGCTTTAAATTAGCCCGTGATTACAAAAAAGGCTTATGCCTAAATTTAGGCCTAAAATTGTAGACCTAACGTAGTTATTGCAACCACATTTTACCAGAAAAAGTCAGTTTGAAATATATATTGACTGGAATTAGGCTAAAATCGCCCCGGGGTACAAAAGATTATCTACACACATTTTACAGAGAGAGAGTTTCGTATCTGAGGAGTGCGGGTTGTTTTGTGTTTTCTCGTGATGGATCGTCAAGATAGGAGCAAGATAATAATTAATAATAATAATCATAATAAAGAAAATCCGAATTATTTAAAAACTTGAAATATTTTTAGTTAACACTGAATGAATGAATAATAAAAATGTAAGTGAATAATGTTATTTTTAAATAAGGGAAAGTCTAGAAGGATTTTTAATAAAATACTTTAATTTTATGTTAGCAGAGAACTTATTTTGTTATTTTTATACTTATTAAATGGCTCAAGCATGATGTAAGCAGTCAATCATAGAAAAACGTGACATAGCTTAGGTGTAAGTTATTAGAGGGTGTTTAGGGCTGCCTACTGGTATTTATTGCTTTTAAGGTACGTAAAATATATGTTTTTAATAAAATTTCATAAAATTTTAGTAAAAATTATTTTAAAACTTGATAGTTATAAAATTTATAAACAAAAGTATTAACAGTTAATAATAAATTCTTTGTTCCAAAGATAATGATTGATTATTATAGAAGTTTTAAGAAACTTTGAAATAATTTAGTTATATTGTAGATTATATAATGTACGTGTTTAATTAAAACATAAAATGTTTTAATGACTGTATACGTTTATGTGTGAAGTGAGTGTACGTGTAAGGTAATCTTTTGTTGTGGTGTAAGAAAATGTGTGTGTGTAAGAAATCTGTATGAGTGTAAGTAAATCTGTGTGTAAGTAAATCTGTGTGTGTGTAAGTAAATCTGTGTGTGAGTGTAAGTAAATCTGTGTGAGTGTAAGTAAATCTGTGTGTGAGTGTAAGTAAATCTGTGTAAGTAAATCTGTGTGTGTGGTGTGCTATATGTAAATGTAAGGTCATAGGGTAATGTAAATGCCATTGTGAATGTGTGGTATAAGTGTCATTAGTGAATGTGTGTATTAAGTGTTTAAGGTGTGTGTGTGTGTGTGGCTGTGTGTGTGTGGCGTGTGTGTGGGCGTGTGTATGTGTGTTCTATAAAAATATTAATAACAATAGGCATGAAGTAAATAACACTAAAAGTATAAAAATAATAAAAAAAAAAAAAAAAAAAAAATAAAAGTAAAATATAAAAATAAAATAAAAAGAATAAAAAGAATAAAAATAAAAAGTATTAAAACAAAATAAAAATAATAATAAAAAATAAATAAAAATAAAAATAAAAGATAAAAAGAATAACAAATAAAGCTATTAAACATTTAAATAAACAATAATTTAATAATATAATAATAAACAATAAACATATGAGTTAAAGCAGTAAAACATGGAGTTAAAGCAGTAAAGCAAAAGTTAAAGCCGTAAAGCAGTAAAACAAAAGCATACTAATCCCTTTGTTGCTAGGTAACACCTCTATTGATTTACTATTTTACTGCTTAAAGGTATTGTAATGTTAATAAATATATGAGTTAAAGCAGTAAAACAGATGGTTCAAGCAGCTTAAAACATGAGTTACAAGCAGCTAAAACCAGTAAAACAAAGCATACTCAATCCTTAGGCATTTTAGTAAAAACACTCTATTGATTCTACTGATGATACTGCTTTAAGTTATGTAATGTTTTATACCTTTTAATAAATATTTCGCTACAAATTGTAGTAAGAATAAAATGTTTATATTCAGACACTCTGGTTTTTAATAATACAATTTTTAAAAATTAATAAATTAAAAGTATTAAAAAAAGATAAGTAAAATATGGTATAAATATATGTGTTTAATAATAGGGCTGTAATGAGTTAAGTTTTAGTTTCGCGAAAATGTTTTTATAAATGTTTAAGTATGAAATAAAATGAAAGACTCATAATATATATATATACTCATATTTTTTCTTCGGCCGAGGGAATATGCGCCTTGCGGCGCACGCGGCGGGCTCGGGAGACGAAATATTGCGCCTTGCGGGGCGCCACGCGGCGGGCGGGGAACGCGGCGCGACGGGGACGCCGGCGGGTCGCACCTGCTGGTGCGAGGCTGGCATCCTTTGCGGGTGTGGGTTCATCTGACTTCGCGCGGAGGGATGACCTAGGGGAAGCCATTAATATTAACTCTGTTCTTTAATGGAGGTAGAAGAATGATCCATCAAGATGATTTCATTCAGATGAATCATTCAATATAGACGTATCAAGATGACCTCATCAAAGATGAGTCATCAAAGATGAACCTTCAAAGTTGAGACATCAATGCTGAGGCATTAATGCTGAGGCATCAATGCTGAGGCATTAATGCTGAGGCATCAAAGTTGAGGCATCAAAGTTGAGGCATCAAAATATCAAGTGTGTGAGTGTAAACGTAAGTGTATCTGTGTGTGGGTGTGAGTGTAAGTGTATATGTTTTAATGTAGTGTCTCTGGAGAGTGTAAGTGCTTATAAGTGTCATCCATGTGTATAAGTTCATAGTGAATGCGTTGTGATATATAAGGTTATAGTGTAATGTGTGCATGTGTGCAAGTAATATATATTATATAGGCTATTAAGTGATAGAAAAAGACTAACCACGTAGGAAGCATCCCTAGCAGCTTGTAATAAACCAATCCTTACGATACCTTATAACCTAGGGGTAGACACCATATTAGGGCTATTCTAGTCAGGGAGCTGAAAAGGCTTGAAAAAAGTGGGCACTCAGTTAGGCACTAATGTGAGCACTCACTTGCACTACGGGCACTCAACTTGACTCATTGGCACTCATTGCACTCACTTGGCACTCACTTGCAGCTCAATCTAATACTTATTAGACACTAATAGAAGCATCCCTAGTACTTGCTTACGGTTTGTGATTGGGACATCAAACCATTCAAGTTAGTGTGGGTCAAAATTGACCCATGGTATATGCAAGATGGTCAAGGCTAAATATCATGGTCAAATAAGACATCAAAAAAGGGCTAAGTCCTAAAGGAAGAACAAAAAAAATATACCGTTGGTCAATTGACCCATTGGAAAGACCAAAGGGTTGGAGTGCTGTTTGATGGTATAGACTTGAAATGTAAGTCGCTATCTTGGAAAATGTAAGTTTATAGTGGAATAAGTTATCTAACGTGAATGTGTGTATAAGTGTAAGTGTGTGTGTGTGTGTGTGTGTGTATGTGTGGTGAATAGATAGATGTAGTAAGTTTAAAATGTAAGTGTCAAGTTCGAATGTAGTTAAAAGGTCATAGTGAATGTGTGTGTATAGTGTGTGTGTGTGGTGTATGTGTGTGTGTAGTGTGTGTGTGTGTTGTGTGTGTGTGTGTGTGCTGTGGTGATGTGTGTGTGTGATGTTAGGTGGTTCAAGTTGGATATATCCATACATACGTTCAAGTTATGAACGAAATATGTGACGCGTTGGCACGAGTGGTTAAAAAAATTGGCGTAGGGCCAAAAATGACCTGGATATATATGGCAAGGTAAAGGCCTAAATACGTGGTCAACAGAAGGTAAAGACTGTGACCAAATTTTGTTTCCTAAAAGGTGGGAAAAATTAACCGTGGGCAAAAGATGACCCATGGTATATGCAAGGTCAAGCCGAAATATCATGGTCAACAAGAAACATCAAAAATAGGGCTAAGCCCTAATGAAGATCAAAACTTACGTGGGCAAAAATTGCCCACGGACGAAAAAAATTAGGGGGGTAAAATAGGGGGGTAATACGTACAACGGTTGTGACGCAACCGTTTGGCGCCCTTCTGCGAAGGGTTGCAAAAATTTGGGTTCTCAAAAAAATTGGTTGCTCAAAAATTGGGTTCTCAAAAAGTTAGGGTTCTCAAAGCAATCCGAAACTTAAAAAATTTTCGGTCTCAAAAAATGTGGGTCGAAAAAATCCGGGGTCTCAAAAAATCCGGGTTCTCAAAAATTTGGGTCTCAAAAAATCCGGTTTCTCAAAAAATCCGGGTTCTCAAAAAATCGGGTCTCAAAAAAGTCCGGGTCTCAGAAAAATTTGGTTCTACAAAAAATAGGAGTTGGTGCCGAAAATTAGGGCGTTCTCAAAAAATTGGGTTTCTCAAAAAAATTAGGCGTTTCAAAAATGCGGGTCTCAAAAAATACCGTGGGCCAAAAATTGACCCATGGAGACGACAAGGTTCGGTCGAAAAAGGTAAAATCCAAACGGGTAAAGGGCCCAAGTGTCAAGTCACGTAAAAAATTTGGGCTCAACAAAGGTCAAGGCCCAAAAAAGGTAAAGGTCAAAAAGGTCAAGGGCAGGTAAAAGATCAAGGGCAGAAAAGGTCAAAGTAAGGTAAAATCAGCGTTGGTCATTTATGACCAGCCGGTCGTCCGAATGGTAGTCCTATACTTCATATTATATATATATATATATATATATATATATAATATTATATATATATATATATATATATATATATATATAATATATATATTATATATTTATATATATATATTAATATTTATATACATATTAATAATATTTATATAATTATATATATAATACTTATATATATATATTATATATATATATTACTACTATATATATATATATATATATATATATTGATATATATTATTATTATTATTATATTATATTAGTATTTATTATTATTATTATTATTATTACATTATATTATATATTTTATTATTATTATTTTATTATTATTATTATTATTATTATTATTATTATTATTATTATTATTATTATTATTATTATTATTATTATTCATTATTATTATTATTATTATTATATTATATTTATTATTATTTATTATTTTATTATTATCATTTTATTTTATATTTATTATTCATTATTATTATTATTATTATACTTAATTTTATATTATTATTATATTATTATTATATTATTATTATTATTATTATTCATTATTATTATCATTTATTATTTATATTCATTATTATTATCTATTATTATTTATTATTTATTATTATTATCCTTTGTACCCAAGATTGAGTGTAAGGTGTGTAACACACCGGAACAGAAAGTAGTAGCAGAATTATGACCGTAAGTCGTATAGAAAGCCCAGCCTCTACCGCCCCATTTATACTTTTAAGTGAGAAACCCGTCGCAGTCAGAAAATCCACCCTAGGAGCTCTCAAGGACTGCGACGTACCCGCTCCCTGTAAGCATCTTTCGTCAATGTGGGGTATCACCCCTGAACAAACCAAGCAACCATACCTCCTATACAAACCCGAAATTTACTCCTCATTATGCACCTTTCTTTTCTCGCTCCTGCCAAACTCACATTTTTTCTCCTCAAGGCATTCTTTACCAATTCAATCCTTTTCTTCGGTCTCTCAGCCGTCGATTCCCAACACACTCACGACTATACACCCGCTTACACCGACTATCATCCATCTTTCCACATGACCAAAACCATCTCATGTACTCTCGTTATTCTCTCATTTACTCTGTTCTTCACACACACAACCCCTAATACGTTCATTCCTCATTTTATCAATTCGTTCCACACCTAAGCACACCCCTAAGATTTTCCATCCGAACACATTGTAAGTTTGGATCTATACCTCTTATTCCAGACCTAATCTCACTACATACATTAACACATGTAAACAACATACACTTCACCAAGACCTAGCGGCACTCAACAATTAAGTCTTTTTTACATCTACCAAGATTTAATAGCACGAGCTACCTTTCCTACCATTCACACTTTCTTACTACACCTCCATCATCCGTTCCTTTCATCCAAATATATTCCTAAATATTTAAACTCAGAACTTGTCCAGTTGCTCCACATCAACAATAACTTCACACCGAGGACAGTCTCTCACTCACAACCATAACTTGCTCTTATCTACGTTCTACTTTCAAACCATCCTTTTACCCACCCTGCCAATATCCTCCCGTATCAATCATCTCTCAATTATTTGTCAGATAAAAGATAGAATTACATTCTCAGGACATTTAATTGTTGCCACGTTATTTCTTTCCTGAGAGAAATGTAAATGAAACCTGTAAGTGTACACTTTCATTGACATAAAGAAACTTACAACAGAACTATCTATAATTAAATAGCCTAGAAGATTTCGTTCTATGTTCTGGAGCCATAGCTTATTCGATTTCAATTACAGAAAATCACTTGAAGCCACTTTTAGCAAAAAGTGTGAAACTTATGAGAGTTTAATAACCATTCCGATGACAACGTCCAAAGCTGAGCGCTGTTTTCCTTATTTAAAAAAGGATAAAACCTCTGATCCACCATAGCAGAAAGACTTCCGCCTTAGCAATGCTTTCGATCGAAAAAGACTTTATTATGTCGATACAAGCATTTTAATTATAAAATGATTGATTAAATTAACAAATTACAAAGATAGTAATATTGAATTTCTGTATCGTCTTTTTACAATAAATTGTACAAGGTAAGTTACATAACTTTTTTAAATTATTGTAAAATTTTAAATTTTTAGATTAATGCTTTACGGTCGATCAATGCTCTCTTTTATTGAAACACACACGCACGCGCAGCGGCACAACACACAACACACACACACACACACACACACCAACAGCAACACACACACACACACCACCACACAACCACATAATATATACTATATATATATATATATATATATATATATATATATGGCGGTCCTTAAAATCAAAAGTTTGAATTACTTAGCTCCCAGGCATGAAATTTTTAATTATATTTTAATTTTAACATCTTGTAGGGTTTAGTATTCAGTAAAATGTATAAAGTGTTCTACTCGTATTTCATAATATAAATCAATTTATTTTAATTCATTAATTTCTGCTCTGCAGATAATAGAAGGAAAGTATAGTGTGGTAAATTTTTTCAAACCCAAGTTTTTAGGTTCAAAGTTTCTCCCAAATAAAAAAGTTGTAGACACAATTTTATACCTTCTTCGCCAAAAGAAAACTACTTTTCGGGATATAACAACCAAAGCTGCATAAATTGTTGAACGATTCTGTTATATGGCAAGAAATCCGAAAATTGAAAAGAATAATATCGTCACAAAAATGGAAAAGTTATACAAAGAATACTAACTAACGAGTGAAGAAAGGAAAGACTCTTCGTCGACAAACCAAAAAGTTCGAGAGGTCAAATTCAAAAAGCAAATGGAGAATTTCATTGATGTTGCTCATGTAAATGCCTACAAGAAAATGACAAATTCAGAAGATAAAGCCTTTTTATTTGTACATCCGGAACCCAGCAAAAGAGGATGACTGATTAACATAGACATAGTTCTAGCTAGAAAGGAGGTTAGACGAACTGGAAGTGGAAAATCTTGAGATTTTGTAAATATTCAGTAAATTTTTCATATAATATATAAATAAATTTTTTGTTAAATGATTTAACTATGTTTAGATTTAATATTAGAATTTTTGTGGAAGTGAAAAATTAATAAGACGGGAGACGTGCGGACTTGCGATAGCGGAGGTTTGATGGTCTGAATAGGTGCGGAGGAGCGCTAGCGGACTACGTTTTCTCGAGGTGCGGAGGTGCGCTAGCGGACTACCCCTAAATGAGCGGGGTGCCCACCTCTGTTAAAATCTTTTATATTATTTATAAAAAAAAAATTTGAACTAGGCTGTGAAGATTTTTTGATCTGACGTAAAAATAAATGAAGTAGTTTGCCAATCTATCACACGTTGTTCGGTAATTCGTTGAAATATTTCATTACTGAGATTGCTCGTCTAACATCAAATTTGTGTTAATCTATACTAATCTGAAGTATTTTAAGGGTTTACTCATAGTATGAAGGCAACAACGTAACACCTAATTTTGTGACAATTGTAGTATTATTGCTTATTAAAGTGCAAATTAGAGTATCTTGGAATATAAATATGACATTAATATTTTACACTTTTTATAATGCAAATCGAAAATTTGAGATAGAATTAGCATAAGGATGACATGAACATTTGAAGACAGAGTGTATGATGTTTACCTCTGTGATATTGTCTGGATATGTTATCAACTTTTACACAAATTTCAAATCATCCTACATATATGAAACAAAATATAATTTATAATACTTTTTCTTGCTCCACAAAAATTACTTACCCTATGTATCTCGAAAATGAAATTACACGTATCTTCCACCAGCCTACATCTCTAGGTTATTCCATCATTTCATTTGAGAATAATATCACAAAACCCAAAACTTACAATGCTAACCACAACCCAGATGCATACACCCCTACGAGCGATCGATGTACAGGTGATAGACTGACCCCCGCGAAGCCCAGACATCATTCTCATCGAACTCTTTTGGGACCGCCTCAAGAGAGTCGTTCAATGATTTGCTCCCGCACCTCTTACTATCTACGAGCTGGAACGTACCGTGATTCTCGTATGGTATAACATACTCCATGAAAACATCCAGAACCTCATACTGAGTTTACCTCGACGTAAGCACCCGTCATCAGAACCAAAAGTTGCACGTACGGATCGTTAACCTATTACACCATGGTTGGAACGGCGTCCACCAGTTACAATTCCACGGTGGCAACGTGTATGTTGCACTGTTACATAATAAAGATATTGTAAGATGTCACACATATGTTTCCCTATCCTCTTCGTTATTACCAAACACAGACACGGCACCGTATGATGTTATTACACAAACTCCAGCTACAGTGAAACATGACGACATATTCCCACCTTGTGAGATAATTTTGAACAGGGGTTATATATACGTTATATATTATATATATATATATATATATATATATTATATATTATATTATATTTTATTTATTTTTATATTTATTAATATTATATATATTATAAAATATTATATATATACTATATATATATTATATATATATATATAAATCTCTGTCCCAAAAGCAAGTGTTTCGAAATCCCGATGGAACGACTGAGTTAATGTCAGCTCCTCTGTGAAGCATACGAGTGGGTTCTGACCTAGGGCTACATATCCATACCAGTTTTAACCCGAGATTATTAAAGTCAGTCTATTCACTACAATGGTTATGTATGCGCGTGTCTGCTCTAACCTCGCTGACGTTTTTGCACTACATTCTTTTGTGTATGGCGTTATTTCTATCCTCGTTACGTTTTTGCGATGCAGGTAAATATTAGAACAGCGGTTACACTATCCAATTCTGGTGGAAACGTACAGCAAGTCTGCCACTGGGAATTTGCTTCTTTTAAAGAAAAGCTTATGGGGGATTGCCACTCTATCGAGAAAGCTATTCGGTTTTTAAGTGGAAAGCAAGAAGCTACAAAGAGGGTCGGAAAATATTGAGACGATCCTCGTCTGTGGGAGACCATCTCGTCAACCAAACGATGACAAAATGTGGACGGTTGTTAAGAGCTTGTGATGGAGAGAGACCAATGTCTTCTGTGTCAGAGAATGCAAAGAAAACTGTTTGGATAAAACTGCAGTTTCATAAGAACTTTAACGAACCATTTGCAATGCGAAAAATTTGTGCAAAAACTAGTGCCGAAAGACTTCGTCTGTGGAGCAGAAAGCGAACAGGGTTCAAAATTTGTTCAGATTACTGGAAAAGACTCGAAATGGAAGCCACAATTTTTTGGACTTAAAGTATAACAGGCGATTACATCATTGGGTTTCTGGAGAGACGATCCTGCAAACCAAACGTCAGAAGTACGGACATGGCACACAAAATATTCTCTTCGTCCGAAAAGAAACCACGTATGAGCAAGTCCAAGGTGAACACACTGAGACTATTGTTTTTTTTCGACAGGCCGTGGTATGTGGTATGTGCGACAAGAATTTGTTCCTCAGGAGCAGGACAGTTAATCGATGAGCTTTTACCAAGATTGTCTTTGTTAACGACTTCGAAGAACGAGTTCAGCGAATTCAGAAACAGACATGCAGGACGATGGGTTGCTGCACAATGATTAATGCGTTCACTCACACTGCGCCTCTCAATTATAGAATTTCTGGGCAAGAAAAACATTCAAGTACTTCCACATCCTTGATTTACAGCCCAGATCTAGCTCTTTCGGTTCTACCTCTTCCTAAGTTGAAAATGAAGTTGAAGGGTGCATCATTTTGGGGGACGGTGCGAAAAACATCAAAAAATACTGTTAGAAACACGTGAAACTAAACACACTTCAGGAATTGACTTCCGGGTGCTGTATAACAGTAGAAGAAAAACGTTGGAACTGTGGGTGTACCCCTTCCAAAGGGTCATACTTCGAAAGGAATTGTAATTTCGGTAAGTCAATAATAATTAAGTACATCAGCACATTTACTTTTGGGACATTAACATATATATAGTATATATATATATATTATATATAATATATAATATATTATATATATATATATTATATTATATATATATATATATATATATATATATTATATATTATATATATCATTAAGCGATTATAAACTAAAAATCAAAAAATTTTGAATACAAAAACCACAGGCACTGAAATCTGTTTTTAATTATGAAATGAAAGATTCACGATTCTCGCTGCGGTCGAGTATTCTGGCCACAACTAAATGCAATTGGCAAGAAATTTTTCAGAAAAATTATCAAATCAATATTCAGTTTTAATTCAGTGAATATCCATTTCTTGCGAGATAATAGAAGCGAGAAAGTCATTAAAGCTAGTACTGAGCTAAACTTTCTTCAAACCCAATTCTTAGGTCAAAGTTCTCCCCCAAATTAAAAGTTTGTAGGACACAATTTTATACCTTGTCGCCAAAGAAAAAACTAACTTGTTCGGCATATAACAACCAAAAGCTGCATAAAATTGTTAACGATTCTGTTTTAATATGCAAGAACTCCGTTCGTGTGAATCGAATAATATCGTCACAAAAATGGAAAAGCTATACAAAGAATACTAACTAACGAGTGAAGAAAGGAAAGACCCGTCGTCTACAAACCAAAACGTTCGAGAGGACAAATTCAAAATGCAAATGGAGAATTTCATTGATGTTGCTCATGTAAATGCCTACAAGAAAATGACAAATTCAGAAGATAAAGCCTTTTTATTTGAACATCCGGAACCCAGCAAAAGAGGATGACTGATTAACATAGACATAGTTCTAGCTTGAAAGGAGGTTAGACGAACTGAAAGATAAGAACGATCTGAACAACAGCATCAGTGAGCCAAAAGGCAGGATTGGTTCTCCATTAATAAATATAATTTTTGTGTAAGTGATTATGAAGGATATGCGTATTTGATTATTAAGATCTTTTGTTGCAAGTCTCACTATTAATATAGCGGGAGGGAGCGTCGACTTGCGATAGCGGACGAGGATCTTGGATGGTCTGAATACAGCGGTGAGCGGAGGAGCCGCTAGCGGGACTAGCGTGTATTCTCGACGGTTGACGAGGTGGCCGCTAGCGGATACCGCCTAAGTGAGACGAACGCGGTGCCACACCTCTGTTAAAGAATCTTTAAGTTTTTTCTTATAAAAAAAAAAAATTTGAACTACAAGAAAAGAGACTGTGAGATTTTTGGTGATCTGACGCGGTTTTTCAAATAAATGAAGCTTGTTTGCCAATTCTACTCACACGTCTGTTCGGTTAATTCGGTTTGAAATATTCGATTCACTGAATTACTGAGATTGCTCGTCTAACATCAAATTTGTGTTAATCTATACTAATCTGAAGTATTTTAAGGGTTTACTCATAGTATGAAGGCAACAACGTAACACCTAATTTTGTGACAATTGTAGTATTATTGCTTATTAAAGTGCAAATTAGAGTATCTTGGAATATAAATATGACATTAATATTTTACACTTTTTATAATGCAAATCGAAAATTTGAGATAGAATTAGCATAAGGATGACATGAACATTTGAAGACAGAGTGTATGATGTTTACCTCTGTGATATTGTCTGGATATGTTATCAACTTTTACACAAATTTCAAATCATCCTACATATATGAAACAAAATATAATTTATAATACTTTTTCTTGCTCCACAAAAATTACTTACCCTATGTATCTCGAAAATGAAATTACACGTATCTTCCACCAGCCTACATCTCTAGGTTATTCCATCATTTCATTTGAGAATAATATCACAAAACCCAAAACTTACAATGCTAACCACAACCCAGATGCATACACCCCTACGAGCGATCGATGTACAGGTGATAGACTGACCCCCGCGAAGCCCAGACATCATTCTCATCGAACTCTTTTGGGACCGCCTCAAGAGAGTCGTTCAATGATTTGCTCCCGCACCTCTTACTATCTACGAGCTGGAACGTACCGTGATTCTCGTATGGTATAACATACTCCATGAAAACATCCAGAACCTCATACTGAGTTTACCTCGACGTAAGCACCCGTCATCAGAACCAAAAGTTGCACGTTAGTTGCACGTACGGATCGTTAACCTATTACACCATGGTTG
>JABUQX010024604.1:12500-33324 GCA_015478945.1 Trachelipus rathkii | reverse complement strand
TCCCAAAATAGGAAGGATGTATCAACCAAAGCTAAAGTAAATAAAGTTTTTCAAGCTACTAAAGCTCCTAAATCTAGTACTCTTCAAAATTTTAAAACTGTAAATAATAGTAAAGATTCTAAAATGTATGTAAATAATAAAATAGAAACTCAAACTTACAACCCTACAATTTGTAAGCTATGTCAATTAAAAAATCATCCTCTCTATTTATGTGACAAGTATCCAACAGTGCCTCAGCGTATAAAACGTGCCAAAGAGCTAAACATGTGTCATCATTGTGGAGGTTTGGGGCATGTGCCTGAAAAATGTTATGGTATTAAAAATAAATTAAGATTTAATTGTTTTAAGTGTAAAGCTAATTCCCATATAACAGCTTTTTGTCCCAATGATATCCCAAATGAGCAAAATGAGTCTGTTAGCTCCTTATGTATAAGTTTCCAACAAAATGTGGATAAAGTGTATTTGTTGCCAACAATTTCCTTTCAACTCTTTAAAGGCAACAAAAAGGTTACAGTAAGAGGAGCAATAGATACATGTAGTCAACGCTCTTACATATCTAAAAATGCCATGACAGGTTTAATTAATAATTTTGATAATTTACATGAATTAGAGTACAATATTCAAACTTTCATTGGTGCAAAACAGCGAATTTTTCAGCAATTGTTATTGGGTTTACAATTTAATGATCGGGAAGTTTTTAGCATGCCTTTCCTCATTGACAATGATTTAAATTTAAATTATAGAATTCACGGCATGAATAAAGCGGTTGAAAATTTTAAGAAAAATGGTATTCCTTTAGCTGATTCTTCTTTTTATGACAGTGGAGACCATGATATGTTTGACATAGATTGTTTATTAGGCACAGACATTATTCAATTTCTTCCTTCTTTTAATTTAGTTAATATAATGTCTGGAAGTTGTTTTAAAATTGCAAATAAGTTTATACCTATAGGTAATGTTCAAAATTTTTTAACCAGAAATCAAATCATAGAAGTAAGTAAAGTGAATATGCAATCTCCATTGATAGGAGAGGAGGAGTCTGCTTTAGTAAATGAAACCATTGTAAATTTGATTTTAAATCCTATTAAAAGTTATTTTCACCCTTTTGATAATATTTATGATGATTCTGAAGTAGAACATGGACTTGAATATTTGTTGTCCATGGAGAGTGTTGGTATTCCTACTAAAGAGGATAATGATCTAGCCTCTTATGATGAGATCATGATTAAAAAATTTAGAAATGATATTTCTTTCCAGGATGGCAATTATTATGTCAAACTTCCTTGGATAGAAGAAAAAATTAAAAATGTTGCTTCAAATTTTGATATTTCTTTGAGAGTATTGAATAGAGTCTATTCTTCTCTTAAGCAAAAAGGACTTGTAGAAAGTTATAATAATATTTTTTCTCAATATTTGCAAGATAATATAATTGAAATTGTAAATATTCCTAAATTTAAGAGATGTGATTATATATTTATACCTCACAGACCTATAATAAGAAGTGAGGAGCAGATCACAACTAAGATAAGACCTGTCTTTAATTGCTCTTTTAAAATATCTAAAGACAGCCCTTCCTTGAATCAGGCTTCTTATGCTGGTTTAGATTTAATGAACTCCCTTTTAAAATTACTTTTAGTATTTAGAACTAATAATTATGTTGTCCTTAGTGACATTAAACAAGCCTTTTTGTCTATCAAATTAAGAGACGAATATGACAAAAACAAATTCTGTTTTTTATGGTATCAGAATGATGAATTAATCTCTTTCAGGTTTAAAACTTTACTGTTCGGTTATACAGCGTCCCCTTTCATTCTCCATTATATAATGAAACATCATGTAGAAAAGTTCCCTGATGATAAGTGTAGGGATATCTTGTCTTCTAATTTTTTTGTAGACAACCTGATTTTTACAGGCAATAATTGCAAAGAATTGGAAAAGTTGTACCATCTTACTTTTGAAAGAATGAACCAGGGTGGGTTTGAACTTCGCTCTTGGAATAGTAATTGTGAGCAGTTGTGTGAGAGTATGAGAATGGATGGTAGGTATGTGGAGCATGAAAATGAGTATGAAAAGGTGCTTGGGTATAAATGCAATTTAAAGAAAGATTCCTTGCATGTGTCGTCAGTAAGTTATAGGAGCTCGTGTAGTACAAAGCGACAGATACTTTCTGAAACTTCCAAGTTGTTTGATCCTTTAGGACTTACAATACCTATTACCGTAAGAGGGAAGTTGTTAATGAGAAGTGTTTGGGAAGCTAAAAAAGAATGGGATGAAAAATTACCTGGGGAAATGTTGACTGAATGGGGTAAACTGAAGGAGGATTTAAATGAATTGAGTAAGATTGAGTTTCCACGTCAAGTTGTGAATGAAAGTGAATCCTATGGTCTGAATATATTTTGTGACAGTTCTGCTAAATGTTATGGGTTTGTTGCATATGGTTCAAGTGAAGGAAAAAATAACCTTTTGTTTGCCAAGGCCAAAGTAACACCTGTTAAAAAGACCTATAGTATTCCAACCTTAGAACTATTAGGAGTCCTTTTAGCTTTAAAATGCATATCCACTATTTTAGACTCTTATTTTAACATCATTTTTGAATATGTAAATATAGGTGTGGACTCACAAGTAGTTCTTAATTGGCTTTTGACAGGTGAAACCAAGGTCAAGGCTAAGTATGTTAATAACAGGTTAAAAGATGTTATCACTTTGTGTGATGACATCAGAAAAAATAAATTTAAGTTATTAACTAGGTTAGGTATTGCACCCTTTTGATCCGATTTTAAAAATGCAATCTCTTTAGTATATGAAGAGTTTTGTACTTTTTTGATCCAATATTTAAGAGCTTTTTTGCAAGGGTCTTCCTTAGTAATTTTGCTTAGAAACATAAACAAATAACTAGTTATATTTATTACTTTTTCAAATTTACTAAATTTATTTATTTCCAATATTTCATCAATATTATTATGTTTATTATTAATTACATTAGTATTAAAATTTAATGTAGCAAAATTACTAAATTCTGGAGAAAGTGAAAGCATTGGAAATTTTGGCCACCTCTCCAGATCCTTACAAAGCCACTCTGGACCATGTTTCCACATATTTAAATTTTTCGCAAATTGTTTAAAAGTTAAACCCCTGGTCAAAAGGTCTGCTGGGTTTTGAGCAGTTTGCACATAGTTAAAAATAATTTTTAGTTTATATTTACTTCTGATGTCATCACACAAAGTGATAACATCTTTTAACCTGTTATTAACATACTTAGCCTTGACCTTGGTTTCACCTGTCAAAAGCCAATTAAGAACTACTTGTGAGTCCACACCTATATTTACATATTCAAAAATGATGTTAAAATAAGAGTCTAAAATAGTGGATATGCATTTTAAAGCTAAAAGGACTCCTAATAGTTCTAAGGTTGGAATACTATAGGTCTTTTTAACAGGTGTTACTTTGGCCTTGGCAAACAAAAGGTTATTTTTTCCTTCACTTGAACCATATGCAACAAACCCATAACATTTAGCAGAACTGTCACAAAATATATTCAGACCATAGGATTCACTTTCATTCACAACTTGACGTGGAAACTCAATCTTACTCAATTCATTTAAATCCTCCTTCAGTTTACCCCATTCAGTCAACATTTCCCCAGGTAATTTTTCATCCCATTCTTTTTTAGCTTCCCAAACACTTCTCATTAACAACTTCCCTCTTACGGTAATAGGTATTGTAAGTCCTAAAGGATCAAACAACTTGGAAGTTTCAGAAAGTATCTGTCGCTTTGTACTACACGAGCTCCTATAACTTACTGATGACACATGCAAGGAATCTTTCTTTAAATTGCATTTATACCCAAGCACCTTTTCATACTCATTTTCATGCTCCACATACCTACCATCCATTCTCATACTCTCACACAACTGCTCACAATTACTATTCCAAGAGCGAAGTTCAAACCCACCCTGGTTCATTCTTTCAAAAGTAAGATGGTACAACTTTTCCAATTCTTTGCAATTATTGCCTGTAAAAATCAGGTTGTCTACAAAAAAATTAGAAGACAAGATATCCCTACACTTATCATCAGGGAACTTTTCTACATGATGTTTCATTATATAATGGAGAATGAAAGGGGACGCTGTATAACCGAACAGTAAAGTTTTAAACCTGAAAGAGATTAATTCATCTTTCTGATACCATAAAAAACAGAATTTGTTTTTGTCATATTCGTCTCTTAATTTGATAGACAAAAAGGCTTGTTTAATGTCACTAAGGACAACATAATTATTAGTTCTAAATACCAAAAGTAATTTTAAAAGGGAGTTCATTAAATCTAAACCAGCATAAGAAGCCTGATTCAAGGAAGGGCTGTCTTTAGATATTTTAAAAGAGCAATTAAAGACAGGTCTTATCTTAGTTGTGATCTGCTCCTCACTTCTTATTATAGGTCTGTGAGGTATAAATATATAATCACATCTTTTAAATTTAGGAATATTTACAATTTCAATTATATTATCTTGCAAATATTGAGAAAAAATATTATTATAACTTTCTACAAGTCCTTTTTGCTTAAGAGAAGAATAGACTCTATTTAATACTCTCAAAGAAATATCAAAATTTGAAGCAACATTTTTAATTTTTTCTTCTATCCAAGGAAGTTTGACATAATAATTGCCATCCTGGAAAGAAATATCATTCTTAAATTTTTTAATCATGATCTCATCATAAGAGGCTAGATCATTATCCTCTTTAGTAGGAATACCAACACTCTCCATGGACAACAAATATTCAAGTCCATGTTCTACTTCAGAATCATCATAAATATTATCAAAAGGGTGAAAATAACTTTTAATAGGATTTAAAATCAAATTTACAATGGTTTCATTTACTAAAGCAGACTCCTCCTCTTCTATCAATGGAGATTGCATATTCACTTTACTTACTTCTATGATTTGATTTCTGGTTAAAAAATTTTGAACATTACCTATAGGTATAAACTTATTTGCAATTTTAAAACAACTTCCAGACATTATATTAACTAAATTAAAAGAAGGAAGAAATTGAATAATGTCTGTGCCTAATAAACAATCTATGTCAAACATATCATGGTCTCCACTGTCATAAAAAGAAGAATCAGCTAAAGGAATACCATTTTTCTTAAAATTTTCAACCGCTTTATTCATGCCGTGAATTCTATAATTTAAATTTAAATCATTGTCAATGAGGAAAGGCATGCTAAAAACTTCCCGATCATTAAATTGTAAACCCAATAACAGTTGCTGAAAAATTCGCTGTTTTGCACCAATGAAAGTTTGAATATTGTACTCTAATTCATGTAAATTATCAAAATTATTAATTAAACCTGTCATGGCATTTTTAGATATGTAAGAGCGTTGACTACATGTATCTATTGCTCCTCTTACTGTAACCTTTTTGTTGCCTTTAAAGAGTTGAAAGGAAATTGTTGGCAACAAATACACTTTATCCACATTTTGTTGGAAACTTATACATAAGGAGCTAACAGACTCATTTTGCTCATTTGGGATATCATTGGGACAAAAAGCTGTTATATGGGAATTAGCTTTACACTTAAAACAATTAAATCTTAATTTATTTTTAATACCATAACATTTTTCAGGCACATGCCCCAAACCTCCACAATGATGACACATGTTTAGCTCTTTGGCACGTTTTATACGCTGAGGCACTGTTGGATACTTGTCACATAAATAGAGAGGATGATTTTTTAATTGACATAGCTTACAAATTGTAGGGTTGTAAGTTTGAGTTTCTATTTTATTATTTACATACATTTTAGAATCTTTACTATTATTTACAGTTTTAAAATTTTGAAGAGTACTAGATTTAGGAGCTTTAGTAGCTTGAAAAACTTTATTTACTTTAGCTTTGGTTGATACATCCTTCCTATTTTGGGACAAAATACTTAAAGTATTAATAACCTCATTATAATGATCAAAAAGTTGTACCAAAGTAGGATAATTATTTGCAATTTTATGTATTAATTCACTTTTAAACACTTTAGGCAATTTTTGAAATATTATATTACTCAAGAGTAGACTTCCAGGTGTATCAGCTTCTAAAAAGTCTACTTCATAACTCTTAAGTTCATAAATCATTGACCTAAGTTCATTTATATACACTTTCAATTTCAAAAAGCCTTCATCATAGCCTTCATCAACCTTAAGATCTAAAATATTATTTATATTTTCATTAATTATGAAAGGCCTATCAAGAAATTCTTTCTTTAATAACCTTAAGGCTATGTCATAGTTTTCATCTGTAATAGACAGATGGCTTACTACTTTAAGAGCATAATCCTTTAAAAAACTAATTAAATAAGTAAGCTTTACTGAATTGGTTAAATTACTCCTATTACCGATTAAATTATTAAATTTATTAAGGAAATTGGAAAAAAGTAATTTATTCTTTCCCAATCCATCAAATACTTCACACTTGCAACTGAGGCAGTTTGGAATCATTTATATTAACCTTATTTATTAAATCCAAAAAATTATCAGTATTTACACTCTCATTTATTTTTACAATTTCTTTTGGAAAATATTTTTCAAAGGACAATAACTCAGCTGACAACTCAAAATGGTAATCTACTTGACCTTCAAGCTCAGAATTAAAATAAGAAGGATCTAAATTATCTACATTATTATCAGACAACAGTATGACAATCTCTTCATCCAAACTTTTAATAGAATAGACTTCTTTCTCAATATCAGTATTTACAGCTCTAAATAGAGGCTCTGTTAATTTATTTTCATTACCAAAAGCAGTTAACTTTTTTAAATTATTAGTAATTTTTGCTTTAGAAATAGCTCTTTTTCTTATCAAAGCTTTAACAGAAGCTTTACAAGAGCTTAAAGCTTGAGCTTCTTCATCAGTTAAGCCCATAATTTTGATTAGGTATATCAACTTAGCCTATAATAAAATTTACTATTTGTAGCATAATTTAATTACTATACCTTAATATTAATAATTTTCTTAACCAATAAATGAAATCCAAATTCATTAAATAGGCAGCTTTATAATTTTCAATAGCTATAGCCTATTCGCACGCATGTACTGCTTGTAAACAAACTTAATTTCTAATTTTAGCATAAATTTGCTTTAATATATGATTATTATAAACTATCCTATCACCAATTACTAACACTATCACTTTTTATAATATATTTACACTAGAAATGCTTAAAATACATTTCAATTTAACAAAATTCACACTTAAATTTACATTCAGCCTTCGTGAATGTAATCGATATATCGATACATAATCGATACAAGTATTGAACAGGCAATATCGCTCCACTATCGATATTGAAAATATCGATCTTTCAAAGAACAATACGTGATGCAAATCTCGATACGAAAATAGAAACTTTTTCTGAGTTGAAAATTAATTTTTGAAATAAAAAATATATGTTAACTTTGCTAAGTTATAAATAATACCAAACTCAACAAAATTGAACATATACTTCTTGGAAAGAATTATTTAAAATAACAAACTGATTAACACTAATAAGGAAATATAAAAGTGTCTTACCTTATAAATAATTACGGCAACTTTAATATGCTTAGGACCTACCAATTTATTACCCAAAACAGTTCCTGGCCAGGCTCTACCTCGAAATAATAAATCATAATTACAGAGATCCTTTGCATTGAATCATAAGATAGGAGCAATTAATGATGGTAGTTTCAAAAATTAATTTGACTTTCAGAACGATATTGCACTGTTCTTTATTTTTAACTTAAGGAATTTCAATTAGAGAAAAGTATTACATAAATATTTCCCAACATAAACTAGGTTGGGATTATAGTCTAATTTAAGTAGAACTTGCACTGTTATATGCTTAACAATTTAAAAGTTGCATATAAACAAAAACAACTTTTTTTCCGAACGATGGTACTTACTTATTCTTGTTTTTTATAATAATAATATGATCAAGGAGGTTGCGCGATACATATGCGCCTTGCTCAATTGGTTAAATATTACAGGGGAAACAATGAATAACGGTTTCTACTAAAATTTAAGATAATTATATAAATATATATATATATATTAAATTAAATTAATATTTTAAAAAATAATATGATATATATATATACATTAGTTAATTATAATATATATATATTATATATTATATATATATTATATTATATATATTATATATTATATATATTAAATATAATATATATGGTAATTGTGGCTACCCAGAGGGTTGTCACCCCGATTTTTATTGAAAATCACAGGATACGGTATACTCTAAAAATATATATAATATAAGGTGGAATCGAAAATCGTATCGCTCTCCTTAGAAAAAAGTTATACAGCTCTTCAAAGGTTTGTAAAAAAAAAAACCCCATAGGATTTGTTATTAAAAAAAAACCAAAATTTTTTTTTGAAAATCCCAGGATATACTCTAAAAAATAATAATGAAGAATAGTGAAAGCCGGAAAATCGGCTTGATAACTTAGGGAAAAACGTTACGCCTCTGAAAGTTAAAAATTTTCCCACTAGACTTTCTATAAGTAAAAATTTATGTGGCCTCGTGTGCTCGTTTTAGGGGCCATCTAGTTCAGGTTATGATGAAGATTGTTAATTTTAATTCTACTTAGATTTTCTCTGTGTATACCTAACAAAACTTATCATAACCTGACTTACGAAGGCCTGAAATTGAGACCTAACCTGATCGATCAATATTAATATTTTAAACAACTTTGAGAGCCTGTTAACTTTTTCCTAAATATATCTCTACTTATTTCGTTTCACTATCTTTCATATAATTTTTTAGAGTTATATCCTGTGATTTCATAAAAATCTGGGGCGGTTGACAACCCTCTGTATATTATTTACCCTAATATTACTAAGGTAGTTTATATATTACATACATATATAGTAATATATATATATAATATATATATATATATATATATGTATATATATATATATGTATGTATAATATTAACATCTCTTGGCCACGGGTAAATCGGTAAACTTCTCGGTATCTATCTCTATATCTATTTTTAGATAGGTTATGATTAATGAAATCATATGGTAGCTGAAATTCGTAAAGGTACAAAGTATATCTCTCTTATATATATTTTAATTTTATTGTTTTTTTTTTAATTTCACCATGCTATTGCCTATTTCCCATAAAAAATCTATGGGTTTGGTTTCCGGGGACATGGGGGGTTCTCTCCCATTTTTTTTTTGTTCGCTAACATATATGTGCGCACAGATCGTCCCGTCGCCACATATATAACATCTTATTTCCTAATGTTTTTTTATATTTCAGAGCTAAAATACGCAAACTTATAAATATTTCAGTAGGTAACATAATAAATAATAATTCAAAGTATTAAAAATAATTAAATAAAAAAAAATAAAAAAAAAAAAAAAAAGTGTACATGGCGTCTACATTCATTACATGTATATATCTTTATATATCTAGTATATTATATATATATATAATATGATATATAATACTATATATACTATATATATTATATATATATTTATATATACTATATTAAATATCTTCATCTTCATATTGAAACTAAAACGTAAGCGTATAAAAACTAGTTTTAAAACTGTAACACCGACGGCCACGAGACTTATACCAAAAGTTTCCTCAGCGGCCACGCTATCTTTTGAGCATATATAATTGCATGTATTGTCTCACAGATTTGTGCGACGAGGCCTCAAATGAAGTCACTGTGTCGCACAAATATGTGCGACGAGGCCGCAAATGAAATATCACGATCGCACATATATGTGCGACATGGCAGTCAATAGTGATCATATATATTAATATATAATAATTATTTATACTATCAAATAATATTATATACTATATAATATTATATATTATATATATATATATATATATATATATGGCTAGAGACCAAACATATATACTATTAATAATATATATATATATACAAATTAATAAGAAGTGCATGATAGCAGCATTTACACTGACACTACATTTACATTTCAAATAATAATAATAATAATAATAATAAATAATAATAATAATAATAATAATAATAATAATAATAATAATAATAATAATAATAATAATTTACATTTTTTGTCTTTCTTACTTTTTTCAAATGTGCTCTTCTTGCTTGGGACATAAGCACATGCAGAGTTGATAGATGATCCATATACAGTATGTTAAAATGAAAACATGTCATAAGAACACATCGCAATTAATGAAACAGTGTTATAAGACACTAATATTAGCACTTAAATGAAAAAGTACAGGTCAAAGTCAATATCAAAATTTACTTCTATGATTGTTTAATCAAGGTCCTCATACCAATATATAGAGTTTAGTTTTCTTCAGGTATTCAGTGAGACAATCTTCTGGGAATGCTGAAGAGAGAAGATTAAGGACATCAAAGGACAAGGTCAGTTCTGCATACCTTTGCTGGTGAAATGCAGGACAGATCAGCAGCACATGTTCTATTGTGAGGCTGACATTACATGGCAAACACTTTTGTTTTTCGTACTCGATAAAAATTATAATGATAATTATTTTGGTTTTCGAGAACGGACCTTACCAACAAAAGTCATATGCCGTCCCCTAAGTCAAGCAAAATTACCGGCTCCTCCAATATGTGATCTACCAAAATTCTAATATCTCCAAATTTATAACAGTGATCTACTAGGATAAAAATTTAAATATTTAAAATATTTAACGTTTAAAAATTTAATGGAAATAAATTACATAAATCATATTAACGATAAAATTTTCTTACATCATTTTAGATAAGATAACATCTCAGGTTTTTCTTTCTCTCTAAACTCCTTTTAGAGTCATAATGTTCTTGGATTTTAAAGTGGTAGAGGTGAAGCTCTTTCTTTAAAAGTTTTAAGCTGTCATGAAACGAAAAAACATTTTATAAATCTAATGAAAATATTGAGGAATGGGAAATCAAGTTCTTCAAAGCAGTGTCTAAATTGTGCATAAAAAGACAGCATGATGGCTTCGAATATTTTACATTTGTTGATTAACCTATGATGGTGTAGTTTTTATTAACTCAACGAATTTCTTTGTATATGTCAACACGCTGAAGCATGTATAAAAAATTAAGTCCTATACTGATCTCTTAACCAACGAAACAGTCATTTCCGGAGGTGAATGAGAATACTTATTGTAAGCAGACTACTTTAACCTTTTCTACATTCATATATCGAATACTTGGATATTAAATTTTGTAGAATTGCATCGATTAAAATTAAATTATTTGCATTCGCACTCGGAATCTCTTAATAGGTGTGATCTCAAATAAGAACTATATGTCTCAAGTTCGTAAGTTAGTATTGCGAAAAATTATAATTATATTACTGTTACTCGTAATATGCTGCAGAAAGAGTATCATATATTTAAAAAAATTGGTTACCAAAGGACTCTGAAAATATTATTAATCAGTTCTCAAACTAGATTAGACATTCCTAAATCATTTACCAACTCCGAGAACAGTGAGAGTAATCTATTTTACCAAGACGATCCCCTACAATAAAATATTTGCATTGTTTCAACGAGAACTTTTTCCATATGTGAAAGACCAATGTTCCCATATGGGAACAAATATTTTTGCACCTTTTGAGTATTATTTCAAATTATTTAGACGTAGTTCATATTTCTGTCATTACTGCAAATGTGTATTCCATTTTCGATAAAATACTTAATTTTAATGAAAAATTAGAATAAATCAAAAAATTTCTTTTCATTTTTTGATAGAAGTGGCTCTTGGCGCCACCGGACTATTTTTAGTTTCTTTGCACTAAAATTACTTAAAAAATTTAAATGTGTATTTACCTTAAATGTTCTTCTTCTTGTTGTAGACAAAATTTTGGAGACGTAGCGCCTCGGAGGTACCCCCTAAAAACGCTTTATATACTTTTAGTAATTTGCAATTAATAATGAATGCGATTATCATTATAATGAAAGACAGGAAAATCCAAAAGGGTTTGAAAAGGTTTCCTTTTCATAAACAAGGAAATTTTTAATCCTTTTAAAGTAACTAATTTTCACAGAGTAACTTAAATTCCAAACAGTTTTACTGAGGCCATTTTCATAAACAATAGATATGAAATATTATTGTAATAAGCCGTGATATAAACTTTAAGACACTTATTGTTTGTCTATATTAATTTTATTGTACTTAATACTGCGTACAATTTTATTAAGTTAATGAGAATCAATCTCAACTTTAATGAACCCGAATACTTAAATATTGACAACAATATACGTGTTCACGTGTTCACCAGTTTATTACTGAAAGATTACTGAATACTGTCTTATCCTTACCGTCCGCGATCTGGTCACGTGACCAACCCGCGGAGTGATATGATGAATTTTTTAAGCCTTTATTAATGACTCATAATACTGATATTTTTATATTGTAGTCTAAATTATAAAATGACCAATATTTAATAGTTTTCTAAATAAATTTTCATACACTCCGGGCAGAGGATTGCTTCAAAAGAGAAGCAATACCCTACCTTTGAGTTTACTTTAGCTGTGTGCTTGCGTTTCCTTTAATGGTTTACTTCATTTAAAAACAATTTTTTTTTTTACTTTTCTTTTTATTTTACAAAACTTTATACCTACCTTAAAATTACCCTAAACCAAACTTAATATTACCTTAAACCTAATTTTACTACTTTATTTATGCAATTTATTATAGATTTGACAAATTGGCTTGCATAAACTGCCTCTGTTTAAGAGCAGCTTTTCTCTGAGGTCTTATTGTATTGGCATTACATCATTATTTATTATTATTATTATTATTATTATTATTATTATTATTATTATTATTATATATTATTTATTATTATTATTATTATTATTACTACCAGAAGTACCAGGTCTGTTGCTGTTGTCATCCTGTACAGGTGTTGTAGGTACAGGTGTTACATTTGATGAACTACCACCTCCTGTATTTAATTCGAGGGGGTAAAGGTTACTGATGGAATGCAACCCTATTTCACCAGAACCAGTTTTTAATTTTACTGATCTGATGTTATTATCGTGACCTACTATCACATCCATCACTCTGCCCAATTTCCAAAATGGACGTGGTTTATTGCTGTCTTTTATAAGAACCACATCTCCCACCTTTACTTTATTTTCCCAAATACCCTGAAACAAGTGTCTAGACCGCTCCCGGAGACTTAGGAGATTACTCCTCATGCCCACAAAATCCGCCTGAACTCTTCATAGGAGTTCATTGCTTTATGAGTGTAGAATCCACAGTACCTCCTTGTTGGGTGCACTGCCCATCTGATATTCTACTGTATCAAAATTACTTTTAAATATTAAATTACTGTTAAACATTACTTTCAAAAAACAATTGGGCGTTATTGCCTCCAACTCAGAGGTACCAGATCTATAGGTTAGGGGTCTGGAATTGATGGCATTTTCTATGTCAGACAGAGTGGTAAGAAGCTCAAAATAAGTCACTTTACTTTTTCCCACAGCTTTGTACAGACACTGTTTCATTACTTTTATTAACCTCTCCCAATGGCTGCCTTGCCATGGAGAGAAGAGGTTAATTTTTACATGTTTGATCTGATTTTTATCAAACTCCTCCTTGAAAGCATCAGTATTAAAGGACTCTTCTATTATTTTGCACCCTTTATTGAAATATAATGCATTGTCACTATATATGTATGATGGTATACTAAATTTATTACAGAACCTTTTGAAGGCTAACAGAAAGTCAGATGTGTTCATAGAGGGTACTAGTTCTAAGTGTACAGCTCTGATGTTTAAGCAAGTGAAAATTAAGATGTACATTTTCTCTAACTTTGAGGTGTTGTTTTTGACATATATATGAGAGGTGAAATCAATACCTGTGTGTTGGTAAGGTTTTATAAGATTCATGTGTGTTCTAGGTATGTCAGTGAAACGTGGGTACCTGTAAGAAAGAGCATTGTACTTCTTGCATGTAATGCATTCCAATAATACAGATCTTACAGCAGCACGACCTTTTGGTATCCATATACCTTGACCTCTAATGTAATTGAGTGTTGTCCCAATGCCCAGATGTTTTACTTGCTCATGAGCATATTTAATAAATAGCAATGTAAAGTCATGATTTGCTTCCCATTTAATATAGGATTAGCTTGTCATAGCTGATAATGAAGTAAAGCCTTATTATCCTGACCTGTTTCTTATAATAGCCTTTTCGTCCAAGGAATAACATTTAGTTTTAAAACCAAGGGAGGAATTTCTGAATCTTTCAAGGAAGCTACTTTTACTTTTTGTTTATAATCTTTCAAAAATTTAATTTCATTAGCAAAGGATTGAATTTGATTTATTTTAAGCCAATACCTTACTGATTTTTGCTGGTAATCAACATTTATTTTAATTTTACTAAGCCATTTAAAAATCCAGGCAGTGATTCTTAAGACTTTTCGATAGCATGAATATTTACTTAAATCTAAAATACTAATACATGTATTTTCTAATATATTTACATTTACCATTAATAGAGGTAAAGACTCTTGTGGCACACTCAACATAGGATACTTGGGCCAATTGTCTAAATCATTAGTTAACCAAACAGGACCATGATACCACAGAGCAAATATTTCTTTAAACTTTTTAAAAGTTAAACCCCTAGTTAAAAAATCACCAGGATTTTCTGCTGTATTTACATACTTATAATGCACATTTACTTTATACTTGTTACAGATGGAAGTAATTAACCCATCCATTTCATTTATTCTATTTTTTAAAAACTTAGATTTTACTTTGGTTTGTCTGGTTAATAACCAGCTCAAAACTACTTGTGAATCCACAGCAATATTAATGAATTCAAAATATATATTACTGTATGCTTCCAAAATATTGGGTAAGCATTTCAAGGCCAAAATAACCCCCATCAGCTCCAGGGAAGGGATACTTAACTCCCTAGGCCTATTGGCAGGAGCTACCTTGGCTTTAGCAAATATAAAGGAGCTTTTGTTATCATCATCCACTCCATAACATACAAATCCATAAACACTATCGGAACTGTCACAAAAAAGATGCAAGCCATACTTATTCCCTTCAGAAAGAGCCCTCCTAGGTATTGCAATCGTATCCAGATGTTCACAATTACTGCGTATTTTATACCATTCTTTTAGTATCTCATCAGGCACTTTCTCGTCCCAAGCCAAATTATGCTGCCACACTTGTCTCATCAACAATTTACCCTTTACCAAAATAGGAAGAGCAAAGTTAAGAGGATCGAAAAGCTTGGAAATCTCAGACAACAATTGACGCTTGGTTGAAATACTCTCCAGATATTCTACTTTATTGATATGCATACAGTCAGTCACCACATTGAAACTATATCCCAAGATCTTTTCACAACAACTTGAATGTTCTACAAAGGAGTTTTCTTCCTTGAACTTAACACGCAAAGCATCCGAGTTGCTATTCCAAGATCTCAGGACAAAACCCCCTTCTTCCATTCGTTTCTTACATTGATGATAAATACCTACTATTTCACTTTCTTCTTGCATGCTTGTAAATATTAAATTATCCACATAGAAGCCTGAAGATAATATTTCAGTACATCTATCATGTGGATACTTAGAAGCATGATATTTCATAATATAATGCAAGATAAATGGGGAAGATGTAAACCCAAATATTAATGTTAGGTACCTATAAGCTTCTAGTTGCCCGTTGTTATACCATAAGAAAGTGAACCTATTCATGTCCACTTCATCCTTTAACCTTATCATCAGAAACGCTTGTTTTACATCACTTATGACGACAGTACGATTCGTTCTGAACACAAGTAGTAGCTTTAAAAGTGAATTCATGAGGTCATAACCACTGTAAGCAGCCTCATTCAAAGATGGAAGAGTTTTATTACTTTTAAGGGAACAATTAAAAACTGGTCTTATTTTAGTGGTTACTTGTTCTGATTGCCTTATTATAGGGCGATGAGGAATGAATTTATATTTACAAATATCTGAAGGATCATTAAAATTTATATTTACTTTTTCAATTATTTTATCATTCAGTTGACTTTCAAAGACTTTATTGTATTTACTTATTAAATTATTTGAGTTAATTTATCAAACACTCTATTAGCTATATTTAAAGATATTTTAAAATTATTAGGAACTAATTCTATTTTGTCTTCATACCAAGGAAGGCTTACATGATAATGGTTGTCTTTGAAAATCATATTCTGATTAAATAATTGCACTTGACATTTATCTACAGTGTTCAGAATGTCTTCGTCCTGTTTGATACCTAAAGATTCCAGGCTAAACAGATTTTCCAAGCCATTGTCAATATCAGAATCCAAAAACTGTTCAATAGGATTGAAATAACTTTTGGATGGTTCTAACACGAAATACACTTGTGTATTCAGTTTTCTGTTATTACATTTAGAATCATTTTTAGGAATTATGGCATTATTTGTTTCAACTTTTGACTGAGTTATGAAATTACTAACTTTATTACTTTTTCTGGTTTCAACCAAACGTACAATTTGTTCTCTACTTAAAAAATTATAAATATTACCTATTGGAATTAATTTATTATTGCCAATATGCAAACAATGACCACTTGCAAAAGTTACAGTCTGAAAAGATGGAAACAAGTCTATTATTTCTATTCCAAGCAAAACATCTATTTTAATATGACTATTTACATTAAAATTATTAAAATTATTGTCAGCAAAATTTAAACCATTACGTTTCATATTATTTATAACATCTGAAATGCCATCTACTTTATAATTTATATTTAATTCATCATCTATAAGAAAAGGAATGAAAACTATTCTTTTAAAAACTCTTACACCAATTAATGTTTGATGAAACTTTTTAATTTTAGAGCCAATGAAAGTTTGAACCTCATATTCTATTATAGGAAGACTATTTACATTAGGTATTAGTTTTTCAGCAGCTTCTCTTGAAATATAAGACCTACTACTAGCTGTATCTATCAAACATCTTAAAGTTTTTTCTTTACCATTGAAAACCATATTTAAAGAAGTGGTAGGTGGAATATATTCATTCTCTAAACTTTGATGAAAAGTTATGCAATGATTGGTCGTTGTATTTACCACCTCATTTTTATTAACATTACACAATGGTTGTATATGTGATCTACTTCCACATTTACACGGAAACCTCATTTTATTATTATTACCAAAACACTGTGCTTGTGGATGGTTACCAGCACACTGTTCACACAACCCCAACTCTTTAATTCTATTAATTCGACCTTCAAAATTGTTGTACACAGGACATAGTCCTAAAGAATGTGGCCCAGAACATAATTTACACTTTTTTTCAACCTCTTTTACTTTACTTGAGGTTTGAAAATTTGCCAAAGAATGCTGTTTACTTGTAGCATTATTTTGAGATGTTTTTTCTTTTTGAGGAGTAACAGGTGTACTTTTATTTTTTAGTTTGAGTTTGTCACCTACTGTTCTTTCTGAGGAAGAACTAGTACATATTAAAGCTTTTATTATATCCTGATAATTTTCAAGAACTTCATTTATGTCAGGATAATTATGACCTACTTTTCTTATTAAGGTCCTTCAAAAATACTTTAGGTAGCTTTTTTACTACTATATGTGACAACAAGCAACAGCCTGGACTCTTTGTGATGGTAAAATCCAATTTATGCACTTTAAGATCGTAAATAATAGCCCTTATTTTATTCAATGCCTTTTTTAAGGATATAAAATCTTTATCATATTTGGATTCTATATTAATAGCTATCAAAGAGGCAAACAAGTCATTTGTTATAGTAGTTACATCCAAATATTCAGCTTTTAACAATTCTAATGCTACTTTATAATGTTCTGGTATGATAGATAAATGAGACACAATACTTAAAGGATAATCCCTCAAAAAACTTAAAAGGTACATTAATTTAACAGAGTCATTAAGTTTAGGGTTATTTCCAACCACATTCATAAACTGATTTAAAAAAACTTGAAAACTAATTTTATTCACATCACCATCAAATACTGCACAACTCATGGTAGGTAATTTTACATTAGTAGTGTGATCTATGTTATTTAAGGCTTCCACAAAACTATCAGAATTTGTAGGTTCTGTTGTAGCAGTCTCTTTACTTAAAATAAATTCATTAAAAACACTTAATTTAATTTCTAATTCTAAATAATAATCACTTTGACTTTCTATTCCAGTCCATATTTAGGCCTTCAAGCTCAGATTCCATCAAAACATCAATCATGCTTTCATCATATTCTTTGATTTTTAATATCAATTTATTTATTTCTTTTATTTGAGATTTGCAGAAAATAATTCCCAAACTGTCATTAGTTTTCAATTCATTTAATTTATTTACTATTTTAGTAATACGAGTCTTTATATTAGACCTTAACTTTTTAAATTTGACAAAATTGTCCATTTTGTTCCAAAAATTCAAAATTATTTACTTAAAAAATGCCTGATATTGTGTCACCAATATGAATAAAAAAAAATATATAGGCCTACAACTACCCTAGGCCTTCAAAAAACTTTTGTCAAAAACTGAATTTCAGCTCTAAGGTAGCCTATATTACAAACACTATTTTGCTATTTTATTAATTAAACCATTTTTTTAAAGGAAACACAACCACACAGTGTTATTGTTATTATTAAACATTAATTACTACAATTAATTATATTATTAAAATAATTAAACCTAAAAAACAATCTTGAAGAATTTATCAAAAAGCACTCAGTAATTTGTTTACAATTATTGACAAAATATCGATTATTATCGATTAATGAAAGAACGATATTTATATCGATTATTCTATCGATCTTAAATAAAATATCGATTATTACAAAAAATAATTGAAACCGATCCAACTCCTTTGGAATTTTCCTCTCATTTAATTTTGATGCAATCTTTTTGCGCATGCGTAAGACTACGTTTTAACTTTCGAAAATGTTTAAGTTATGAAAAAAGTTTAACTTTAATAAAATTTTCAAATCACTTTTTAAAGGTAAATTACTTTTTATTTCACTAATAATTCACTTGATGAATAAATAAAAAATGTTAAGTACATTAGTACATTTTAAAAATGACGGTTTACTTATTGAACACTTTTTCAAAATGGCGATCCTATAGATTGAGACCTTTTCAAAAATATCAAAAAATTTCTTTTCATTTTTTGATAGAAGCGGCTCTTGACGCCACCGGACTATTTTTTAGTTTTTTTACACTAAATATACTTAAAAAATTTAATTGTTTATTTACCTTAAGTGTTCTTCTTGTTGTTGTAGACAAAATTTTGGAGACGTAGCGCCTCGGAGGAACCTCCTAAAAACGCTTTATATACTTTTAGTAATTTGCAATTAATAATGAATGCGATTATCATTATAATGAAAGGCAGGAAAATCCAAAAGGGTTTGAAAAGGTTTCCTTTTCATATACAAGGACATTTTAATCCTTTTAAAGTAACTAATTTTCACAGAGTAACTTAAACTCTAAACAGTTTTACTGAGGCCATGTTACTGAGGCAATTGATATGAAATATTATTGTAATAAGCCGTGATATAAACTTTAAGACACTTATTGTTTGTCTATATTAATTTTATTGTACTTAATACTGCGTACAATTTTATTAAGTTAATGAGAATCAATCTCAACTTTAATGAACCCGAATACTTAAATATTGACAACAGTATACGTAATTACTGAAAGATTACTGAAGTTTTTACTAAAGAATTTCTTTTACTGACTTTGGGGAAGGCACGTGACCAGCCCGCGGATTGATATGATGAAATTTTTAAGCCTTTATTAATGACTCATAATACTGATATTTTTATACTGTAGTCTAAATTATAAAATGACCAATATTTAATAGTTTTCTAAATAAATTTTCATATTAGAAATGCCACATGCAAAAAGTCGTGTGACTGTATGTACTTTTTAAGGAAATAAAAGGTTGCAAAGGCTCCCTCATAAAATATAACTTTGGTTGTGTAGACGGTGCAAAAACTAGTATTTATTGCTCATAATCTAGAACTAGGAAATTATGAAAATTTGCCAACTGAGAGAGATGATATGCTAAAGCGGCTAAGCTTAGGTCCTGTCACTGCCCCCTGCTCCTTTCAACAAGTCATCTCACATGATACTTCGATACGGACTGCAGATATCAGAACTTATCAGTTATATCAAATTAAATGTGGGCTATCACCTGATTGAGCCCAGTATAATGAGCTTGACAGTAGTTACAGCACAGTAGTCAGTACTCAGTATTGGGAATTTGGGGCGGGACTAGTGATTTGTTGAATCAAAAGTTGATATTCCAAAGCCAAATATTTAATTTAGTCATTCACTCATCCTCCTTCATTTACAATCTGGTATAATTTTAATTTCAATATTTTTATTATTTCATTTGCATCCCTTAAGTCACTTTTGAGTTTTGTCATTCAGACTCATTCTATATAAATATAATATACATTAATATTTAAAAGTAAATTATAAATATGATTATATGATACAAATTTAAAATACATAGTTAAATTAGTAAGTAGAGGCCTACAAAAAGCAGTCTGCAGGCTACAACCTACTGTAAATCGTAACGTAAACAATTGATAAAATATAAGAGAAAGGTAGTTCTGCTATTTTATAAATCATAATGGAATATTTGTTTAATTTCAAGTATCCTTATATTTGAAAAATGAAAATACTCAAGTAAAATATCACATTAGCCTCTTTATAATTTGCCACCCATTAAAATGAAAAAAACGAAAAAAACTGAAAAAAACGAAAAAAACATGAAAAAACATGTTTTTTTCCTG
>JABUQX010024604.1:0-5000 GCA_015478945.1 Trachelipus rathkii | reverse complement strand
TTGTTGACCATGATATTTATCATTGGGACCTTGCCAATACCATGGTCATTTTTGAACCCACGTCAATTTCTGGCCACTCGTGCCCCACCCGTCACATATTTCGCTCCTAACTTGAACGCATGTATGGATCTATCCTAAACTTGCAACACGCTACACACACCAACAACACACACACACACACACACACACACACACACACACACACACACACACACACACACACACACACACACACATATACACCCATCACTCTCACACTTATACACACATTCACTATGGCACTTACACACCCATTCACTATGCCACTTACATTTACACTTATTTCACACGTACAAACACACTAACCATCCCTTTTGGTCGTCATGGGTCAATTTTGGACCCACGGTTAATTTTGTCCCTTCCCTTTAGGGCTTAGCCCTTTTTTGATGTCTTAAACCTTGTTTAGACCATGATATTTCGCCCATTACCTTTTGTATTCACGGTATTTTGATGCCTCAGCATTATTGATGCCCCAACTTTGATGGCTTTAATGGCTCCCAAGCACCGTAAGGAGTATCTAGGGATGTTCTATTAGTGTTCTATGAGTATTAGATGAGTGCCAGGTGCGTGCCAGGTGAGTGCCAGGTGAGTGCCAATGAGTGCCAATGAGTGCCAGTGAGTGCCAATGAGTGCCAAGTGAGGGGCCACATAGTGCCAAGTGAGTGCCACATAGTGCCAACTGAGTGCCACTTTTTTCAAGCCTTTTCTAGCCTCCCCTGAGCCTAGAATAGCCCTAATATGGGTGTCTACCCCTAGGTAATAAGGTATGAGGAACCGAATGGTGTATATTACAATCTGCTAGAATGCTTCCTACTACGAGTTATTATTTTTATAAACCTATAGTAGCATGACAGAAATATATATCTAAAGGTTACACAGTTGCAGATAAGTGATCGCAAAACGCTTTCCGAGTCCGAGTCCGCGTCCGCAGGTCAGACCCATCCGCGAAACGGCCGTTCCGCTGGCGCCCGCAGGCGCAAAATACTTCGTCGTATCCGCTCGCTAGGCGTGCGCTCCGCAGGCGCAATATTTCGCGTAACCGCCGCCGCGTTGCGTCCGCAGACGCATAAAATAATTTCCCGCGAACGAAAATATGATATCAAAATGTAATAATCTATTCTAAAGAATATTCGTTCTCTAAAGAAATATACTTAATGAGTCATTTACAATTTTACTAACAATGATACGAAATTTATTTAAAAACATATACTTTTACATACTACATTTAAAGCAAGTAGTCAGTAAAACAATAGACGTGTCAATTACCTAACACCATAGGGATTATGAATATGCCTTATGTTTTTACTGCTTTATCTGCCTTTAACTTTCTGCTTTACTGCTATTTAACTCATGTTTACTAGCTTTTATAACTTTCTGCATTTACTGCTTACTTATACATGCATATATACTGCTTTAACTTTCTGCATTACTGCTTTAACTTCACATACTTACTACCTTAAAGCAGTTAAGCAGTTAAAACAATAGAGGTGCTTACCATAACACATAATGGCGGATAGTACGCTAATTTGTTTTTATCTGACTTTACTGCTTTTAAACTTTATCTGCATTTACTGCCTATAAACTTTCTGTTTACTGTTAACTCATATATTTATTAACATTATGTATTTTATTTTTATTTTATTATTTGTTTAATTAACTTTTTATTTATTATTTCTATATTTATTTTTGTTTTAATTACATTATTTTATTTTAATTTGTAATGTAAAGAATAAAAAACACACAAGAGTTTCTGTTATTAATAACATTTTATTTATAATAAAATTGTACGAAATTTTTATTTAGTAAAAAAACCTTTTTAATAATATACGATTTTAAGCGAAGTAAAAAATAAAATCGCGGTTTTTTATTTTAAAAGACATTGATATATATCTATAATCAGATAACTAATAAAAAATCATTGACATACACAATTTTAGACATCGCAAATTATATTTACAAGAGTTTATTAAAATATACATATTTAAAAACAATAAATGAAAGTAAATACAATAGACATCCACATAAATTGGCAAATATAAGCGGGCACCCTTGAATCAGGGATAAGACTATATGTATCTTTATCACATAGCTTACAATTATTATAATTTTAAAAATACAACGGAATATCAATTTGATTAATTTCAATAAAAATTTTAAGTTCAAAGAACAAATTATGTGGAACAGTATCCTGTCTTTTGCTCTATAAACAGCGAAATCTGCAATGTACCTGTTGAGAGAGATGTGATCAGCCCAATATAATTGAATATGAGACAGTATCCCTTCTCCAAACTTCAGACGAGTTATTTCGTTAATAGAGAACAAACACGCCTAAAAAAGCCGAGGTCATTTTAAACACGATTATTTCCGCTTCAATTCAATCTTAAAGTACAAAATACGTGTGCGACGTACCTGTAACAATTCATAATGGAGTGAAGAGAGCATACTCAAGATAAGGACTCGACATAACATCGTGAATAGGGTGATATGTGTAGAATCGTCAATAAGAGAAAATTTAGATACCTAGTTGTGCCCTTTCTCAAAAGTTTAGAATGGATAGGCATTAACAAGCAGAAAATGAGTCTTTTGACTAGTTAAGATCATATGAGTCGTATTATAATTACTTAATTCTTTGCGTTTATTCTTCAAGATATTAAAACATCTTAGTCCACGCTATCATACATTGATATCAGTATTGAGGATGACTATATAAGTTCGTAAAATAAGTCGAGTACAGAGAATTTATAGTCTACCGTTGTATTATAACAATTCATATAACAGCTGTACTTGATATTGGCAGATTCCATTTTCCACATGTGAAATAACTGATGAACCCTACGTAATATGATCATCGAATGGATGTGAAATTTATAGGCGACTATTTGAAACCGTAGATGCGCACTTGCGATATCCGAGCAATCTCGACAAAAATCCTCAATTATTACTTACTGATAGTTCCAATTATACGTTTCACATTTAGGGATATTGAATTACTCAGAATATATTCCTGAGATGCAATTTAATATATATAGTCTGGTTTCAAACTCTACTTATATAGAGCGTACTTTTGTCTATAGTATCTATAAAAGTCGAATTTTACAAATTCCAATGACACCGTCGGATGCTCTAATTCATCTTCTCTTAATCGTGCAAATTACAAAAAAATAAAGCCCATCCTCTACACCAGTTTTGCAATAAAACACATCGTTCGGCACACAAATAACAGACTTCGTGTAGCAAGTAGCCCTTTACTACAGTACCTTTCTTCATTTTCAAGCGAAGAGCAACATTTAGGATTTAGACGTAGTGAAGATAATGATATGCCGTTACTGAGAGATTGGCTAGAGAAATGAGATCTTTCTTGAGAGAGAAAGTACTTCACATTTAATCGAACCGTAAAATCTCAATAAGTATTATTTAAACTCTTAAGGCATACCTCCCATATATCTATATTGCCGAGCCTCCTCTATCTTTGAAGAGCCATATAAAAACCACATGCTATATTGAACCGATGAGATTGTTGAGCATCGCTAAAACTCGACTAATTTAACAAATGTTCTATTAGCTTCTATAAGGATAATTAGCCGCTGATGCCGCACCTAGTGAAGTTCCGTTAAGATATACTTCAACCTGTGAAACCATGTATACAGGAAATTTTGATTCTATATAGTAACTATATTGGTCAATCCCCCGTTAGGAAGATCGATGACATCAGGTTTGTCAATTTATCGTTTTTAATCATATAAAAAAATCACATATAAGATGGTGGTCTAGTATTGAATACAGAAGTGCCTGGAATATTGAACTACTTAAGAGGAACATCTGTATTGGTAATTGAAATGCAAAGGAATTAATAACGTATGGATATAAGTTGACTCGCCTAACGCTAAATCTGTGTTAAGGTACATTGAAAAAGAGTTATCCAATTCACTCAACAGCAACATATGGGACTAAAGGTAATGAAGGAAATAGATGTGTGGATGTGCGTGGTCTGGCCGTATAATGAACATTTACTCATGAAAAATACCTTACTTATTATACCAGCAGCTCGTATAAAAGTTATTCAGGTTAGTAGTTGATAAATAGCAATACATCTTAATTAACATTTTTTCATTAGAAGAGTTATTATTTCCGCTTTAGCTATTATAATTTACTTTATGACATCTTCTTGTTCCCTCAGACCTTATTCGCTAGACATTTATTACGTCTTATATTTTACGCTTATAACATATTTACTCAACATACTCATCTGTAAACATTACGGACTATACTTCTTTTGAATTGTAACTGGTATACGAGAAATTATTTTCTGCAGCATATTCTTGAAATAGTATAGCAAAACCTGTTATTCTTATTAAGCTTTAATTACCATATATTATAAGTATTCCCCTGACACTATATCATATGAGTTAATAAGGGCCTTCTCGAGGTAGGATCCAATAAGGCTATATAGAGCAAGAATAGAAGACGCTCTAAGAGCATACCCGAACTCCATTAAGAGTAGGCGACCTCAGAGAATACCCTCTCCGTCCAATCCATATGATTACAGAGTATCTTCTTATACTACTTACACTGCTCGTATGTATGTTACCATGAACACTAGATATAAAACAATCATATCTGACTACACCTCTGATATCCTTTCCTCCCTATGCTGTAGATTACTGCATCTGTTTTCTTATACTAATAATGTTACAACTTGCATAACAAGCATAACCGGATTGTTGTAAAGGGAGAAGGATTTCCTTCATACATCTTTGATATATGCACGCGGACAAGAGTCAAAATTTGATCTATTCAGAGGTAGATAATGAACATTAGGGAATGTTATAACTTTACTCTCTTTGGGAAAATATACTACTCTTAATAAAGGAGCTTTAGTATTACCTACATATTGATGATCAATTATATTTGTATATACATAAGCCATACCTGGATGATTGAACATCTCGGATGGGGTACAT
>JABUQX010024603.1:0-24791 GCA_015478945.1 Trachelipus rathkii | reverse complement strand
TCCAAGCATTTCTTTCTTTGAACTTTCATATATGCTTTAGTACATGTCAACACGCTTTCACTTTTTCTTAAACCGCTTTGATCACCTTTCATTCCACGGCATTGCGGGCTGTTAACCATTCTTTTTACTTCCCTAACTTTTACACATCCACACATCTTTTGCCACTACTAACAATTGCTTCTCAATTGCCCCAGATTTGTTCAGTATCAACTTGTTCACATTTCAAACCGATTTTATAGCGAGCGTCTACTACTTCCCGCTTATTGTCTTTGTCACTTAACTTCTCACTCTTAATTTTACCTCTTCCTTTCGTATTCACCTTCCTCTCCATCCAGCCCCCCACTAATTTATTTTTACATAGAACAACTGAATGATCCGGATATGCCCATTCCTTAACCCCTCAACTATTTAACATCCAAACTCAACTGACGATTTTTTCGTTCCTTGAAAAGCAAGTAGTGCAATTTACTTAGAACCATATTTCTACATTAACTGCAGGAATAAACACCAAAACATATGGCTTTTAGAAATTTACTTACACACAGACCTCTCTCTTCACAGAAATCAATCACCTTTCCTACCATTCTCATTTCTTCCGCCACCCAACCACCTGTTATGACCAGCCCTTTTTTGATCTATTCCAACCATTCAGGTTCCGCCCCAACACTATCAATCTGAAGTTCCTCACCCCAATCCAAAACAAATTCAGATTATCCCAAAAAATCGTTACTCTCTAACGTTTCCCTCAGATGGAGCATACGTCACAACACACATACCTGGACCTTTTCAAACTTAAATTTAACCTTAGTATTCTAGTACTCACACACACAAAGCTTACCATAGCTTTGTACCACAGGTCACTCATCCACAAGAATTGCAACTCCTTCTCTCCTCTTTCATTCTTCTTCGCACACCAGCCCGCACACATTCACACCACATCCACTCAATACACTTGTTCTAACACTGGAATTACTATTCACATTATTCAAACATCACTTAAAAACAACCAACCACACATCAAAAATGGCAAAATTTCCTCAAGCATTTATTCTCATTCATTCCTAATTATTTTATCACTCGAACTAAATTTCTTTTTTATTTAGAAGGTCGTTTACGGCGATCACGACCTCTCCGAGGCATGCATAAGCATTCCTGCAAGAGATAGGTGGTGTGGGCAGCCAACCAACTACCACGCCCCTTAGTCGACTTCTATACACCGCAGGATACGATGTGGGAATTCTTTCTCCCCCGCACCAGGGATATTAGTGAGTAGGGATGTCTGTAGGTGTTATCTAGAAGTGGGTGTGTACTGTTAATCATGTTACATGATATTGTGGATACAGGTGTTAGTAATAGTTGCCTTGGAGGGATGAAGTTGTGAGAAATGAACGCAAAGAGAAGGCGCGACCATTAAAAAAATGGGAAGGTAATTTCTCAGCTTCGAGTGGTGTGACTTCCTATAGTATAATTTATTTATATATTATATAACTAATATATATAGTATAGTAGCGATATCATATATATATACTAGTATATAATAGATATATCTATATAACTATATTATACTATACTATATATTTTATATATATATAGTAATATATATTTATGTTTATAACTACACTTAGTTGGATGAGAAGCCTGCACAATGACGGACATAACTCAAAATGGCGATTTTGGTGTTATTATTACTTAAGGGTGTAAAGATATGTATTATTAAGCTTGCAAGAGTTAATCTAAAATTTGTATGCGTTAGACTGCCCCCAGCATTTTGTCTAACAATTTGAAATTTCAAAGTTAAAATCCCTTTCCTGAGAAAAATTCCCTTTTTGAGTTTTGTCGTTGCTGCAGCAAATGAGCGATATGAAGAAGAAACATACTGGAAATATATTCATTATATTCATTGATTGACTCACTGGGAATCTACTATTATATATATATAAAAAGTAAAGGCTAACAAATTTCAAATTATAAAAAGGGGCAGAAAAAAATCCGGTTTTAAAATCCAATATTCTTACCATCGGCTACTTGAGCGGCCCAAAGCTTAAAATGAAAATCTACTTGGATTTGGTCAGGAAAATCTAGAAGAAAGTTTAATAAGGAACCCATCACTGCTAGCTCTTGTACCTTTAATAAATTGAAAAAGTTAATAAAAATCAAATATTTCAATTCTAAAATATATATTCAAAATAGGGTTGGCCGCCCCATCAATGCGGTGCGGTGCGGTGCTGAAATTCCGGTGCTCTGAAAACCCTAATAAAAAAAAATTAAAAAATTTCTTACCATTGCCACCGGTGGTCCTTGGCAGACACCAAGAAGTTTTACAATATAAGGATGATTTAGATCAATCATTACTTTAGCCTCTCTCAAAAAGTTCTCCCTTGTTAAAGGATTGTTGTCATGAAGAGTTTTAACTGCAACATCAATCTGATCTCCAGAGGGGCTCACCCATATCGCTTTCAATACAGTTCCAAACTCCCCAACGCCCAACGTCTCTCCAGGACTTAGACTACTTTTATCTATTGAGCCAAATATCTCTTCTGTTTTATTGCCTTTTATTGTCCTGTACAAAAGAGCGTGAGGTGCTGGTAAGGAGGAGGATTGAACCTGACATCCTTGGAGTGTACTGACAGTTTCTGCCACCGAAGGAGGGGACGAAGGTAGGGTAACAGCAAGCTGAAGGAGAAAATAGAGAGAGCTCATCGAAACGGTCCAATGTAATATTAAAACAACATTTTTAGTAACATTTTAAAGAAAAAAAATGGTTTTACTTTTTTTTAAAAACAACTTTCAATTTCTTCATATATAGATAATTAATAATAAAATATAATAATTAATATATGAATTAATAATAATATAATAATAATAATAATAATAATAATAATAATAATAATATCTTACATTTGTGGGAAGAAGCAAATTCTCACTCGATGATTTTGACACAAGTCTTCGATTGTTCTTCACAGAGTAATAATAATTAATATTAATAAATTAATTAATATAATCATAATAATGTAATATATTTGATAATTGTAATGATAATTGATAATGATAATGTAATGATAATGATAATATAATGATTAATATATGAATATCAGTTATATAAGGTAATGAATTAAATAAATAATAATAATAATATAATAATATAATATTAATATTTATAATAATAATAATAATATAATAATTAATATGAAAAAAAATTGATCCAGTGTATGAGAAACTTTTTTGCTCTTAATGAAAAAAATATTTCATTTTATATAAATATATAATGTTTTTTGGGACCTTTTTTTCTAGTCATCCTTATTCGCCCCTGAATGGCTTATGACACAATTATTTTCTTTCTTTTTGTGAAAAGTTGCATGGTCATTGTTTTACACCAAGAACTCTTGAACTCTTTAGCAGTTTGAAGTCTCACATCACCTCTCTCAGTCTACACGGATACCAGTAGGTTGAAAATCGACAATGGAATTGGGAGTAGCGGTATTATGTTCAGAGTAGTTTTGAATATCTGTACTACTTCATAAAGAGTAATAAATTTCAACTACTGAACTGAAGGCTATAATTTGCGCTCAGCTGTAAAATTTCAGCCTCACATAAACCCTTCACTATTTTGTATGATTCCAAAAGTACTCTACAAAACAATTAATATTTATAAACTCATCTCCCATTGGTGAAAAAATACAAAACTAACTCAAGGTTTCATACCACCAAATGAACGTGAAATTCTACTGGGTTCCTTCCCACATTGGAATAAAAGGAAACAATGCCCCGGATGCTTCCTCAAAAGTGGCTTGAGAACATGTCAGAGTTAATTCCTTTTCCCCTACCTTGTTAAAACATAAAACTATCTAAAGGGTTCAATGCTCAAAAATTGGCATTCAAACTAGGTGACAACCCAAGGTTGTGGAGTTCGGAGTCGGGGAGTTAGGTCAGTTTTGAACGGAGGGTGGAGTCGGTCGGCAATTTTGAAAGTGGAAGTCGGAAGTCCGGTATTTTGAAGAGGGTGGAGTCGGAGTCAGCAATTTTCAAAAGGGTGGAGTCGGAGTCGGTAATTTTGAAGAGGGTGGAGTCAGAGTCGGAAAATTTTTGAACCGACTCCACAATCCTGGTGACAAGAACATCTCAACTAAGTTTTATCGAGTGAGAATTTAAAAATAGACAATCTCAAATCGGAAATGTTAAAGAGAAATTTTAGTTCTTGTTCTCCTTCGTATAAAACAATTAAGAATTAACCATTCTTATCTTCTAGTAGGAAGCAATTCTAAATGTGATGTATGTGCTAAAGACTTCATCATATATGAGGCCTGCAATAAAGGCATCAACACTGTATCATAGCATAGTGGAATGTATACACAACACCCTCACTTTTTCTCCCAGTTGAGAAAACACTTAACTGCTCTTAGCCGACCCGATTTCTAATTGTTTGAATAAAATCCATTACCTATGACTGAGATTTATTAGCCCATAATACCTTACATACTCCATAGTGGAATAAATATTATATTCAAATATAATACATATATAAACTTCTCAACTGAAAGAAATTTTCTTATATATGGTAAACTGATTATTGCATAAATTTTCTTAATACTTAATAATAATAATAATAATAATAATAATAATTAATAATAATAATAATCATTAAGATAATAATTAATAATATAATATATAATAATAATGAATAATTAATAAAAGTTAATAATTATTGAATAATAAATACATAATATAATATAATAATATAATATAATAAATAGTAATTAATACCTATCATAAAATCTTCAAAGCTAAAGACAAAAATTAGTCTTTATATAAATCATCTTCATTGTCATCGGATGGTAGTAGTAATTCTAGTTCAGGAGTATTCGCACAGCGCTCTTGCACTTTTTCATCTGATATATATTATATATATATATAATTACTATATATATATAAGTATTATTATTATATTATGTAATATTATAATAGGATACTACACAAATCACCTAAGTATTAAAGAAATAGCAATACCATAATATTAAAAACACTTCAAATAATAAGTATATACTATATATATATTTTTATTATATATATAGTATTATTATTATTATTATTATATTATATATTTATTTTTTATTATTAATTATTTTTTTATTATTATTATATATTATTGATTTTATTTATTCCACATGTAGTCCCACGGACTGGGGGTAAGGTGCTTGTTGACAGCATCGGAAAAAGACACAGAGTAGTAAGAACGGACATTCAGTAACCACACAAGTTCGAAAAAGCCAACGCCCACCTTACCGCCCACTCCGTATACGCTGCTAGTACAGCATCCAGAGAAGAACTCGTCGCAGCTCAGAAAATCCCCTAAGCTTCCAGGGACCGCGACGGAACAGCTTGACTACGGCAACTTATTCGTAAGTGTAGGGTTCAATTACGCCCATAGTCCCAGGTTGGCCAAACCAAACCCCTCCTCAAACATCGAAAAACCCCTCGACTCTCACTTCTTTATGCACCTTTATTCTCGCCTCTGCCAAACTTCACACTCTCTCCTTCAGAAATTCATTCAACTGACTCAATCCACTTTTTCTTCGAGTCTCCCAGCAGTCGATTCCCAACTACACTCACACTATACATCCGCTTACAAAACATTCATCCTTTCCATTTGACAAACCATCTCAAGTACTTTCATTGTATTCTCTTTTCATTATACCCCCTATATCCCGGGCCTGGCTAGATACCAGTTATTCCTCCATTTTATTACTCTCAACGTCCACCAGAACACACTGCACCTAATTGTCTTCATCTGAACCCATTGCAGATCTTCTATGATTCTATTTTTGCTCTACTATTCCAGACTCTATACCAAGATCAGTCACTCCGCGACACGAACATAATATTCCACAATTAAACAACAGATAACCACCCCTCCGTCTCATTGTAAAGACCTAGGTTACTCAAGACTTAGTCCGTTTTGCATTCTACAAGGATTTAATTGACCAGCCACCTTCCTGCCATTCACACTTTCCTATTACCACTCTGCATCATCGTAACCCAACCCACTTCCTTCATCTAGATAATCCTAATATTTAAATAAGCACCTTCTGTTCCAGCTGCCCCGCCCACCATCTTAACATAATTCACACGGGGACCTGTTCCTCACAACAACCATTAACCTTTACTCTTATCTAGCGTTACGACCTTATCAAACCCTCGCATTTTACACCACCTGCCCACATCTCGGAATCTACCAAATCTTCTCAAACTTCTGTCAGATTCTATCGCCCAACAAAGAACACGGTCATTTTCGCAGCAGCTATGAAATAGGTAAGGGAACCTTTCCACTCTCTCTCCAATTCTTAATCCAAATACTCTAACCCATCCACTCCACCTCACCTCTATTTCTTCGTAACCCCACATTCCTATACAATTAACCCTAACCCATAATAGAGGCAATTACAAGATCCTTGCGTCACTCCGCTGATTTAATATATAAACACATCATTCGACTCAGCATCTCATTGAATTCTTAACAACGTGTTCACTACGTACCATACGATGACATTTTGCATATCATTCAGAGACCTCACTCTACATCTACTAGACACCTCTTGCACATAGGCTTCACCCCTATTAGTCCTATTCATATCGGCCATATCATCCCTTGCGGCCAGAACACAAAAATCACTCTCTCATCCTTTCACAAAACAACGCCACCATATCACCTTTCCTTGCACGTCAGCTCCTAATTGCGTTACAATAAACCTTGGTAACAAGACCTTACAAACTCCGTTCCTTCAGACACTCCTATTTTTACTGACTCACACTCCATTTCATCCATTAGCCTGTCTCCAGATCGGTGTCGATTTACCAGTACGACTGCACCACGCTTACACCATCCGAAAACTTAATCCCAGCCATCTCAGTATATACGAACGCACTCACTTTCACGACTAAGCAATACCAGCAGAATGATCTTCCGTATAACACTCAATAAAACTAATTCCCCTATCAATTCTACTTCATCACAACGTTTACCTCCCTTAACTCTGTGTTAAGCCAGGTAACATATACTGCTCATCCTCCATCCCTCTGGGAACCATACCTCTATAACGCTTTATTACACAATTCCAAATCCAATCATTCACCCATTTTTTGGACTACCGGTTCTTGATCATATGCACCAGTGTATTTCACCAAGCTTAACCTCAGATCTTCCATTTCTTCAATTATTCCTTCACTCCTACCATTACCTGCCTTCCTTGCTAATGACCTCGATTCACCCAAGTAAAAATACCTAATTCCTTCTAACCGCATATGCACATTCAAGAATCCACACACATTCACTATCCCTCTTCAATACTGCTAATATTATATTAAGTTTTTTCGAAGTCGTTCTTCCACACTCCCCTCACATCCCATTTCAAGTTACAAAAGCCACCATCCCTATTCATCACATCATATTAAAATATAAAATAATATCCTATATAATAAAGACCGATAATATATGGCACACTGGCAAAAGACAATACTAATAATAGCTAATCCCTACCTAATATAAATAACTACTCACAGACTCATACACAACACCCACCACGTTACCATAAATAAACCGAATACACATAATAAACTTATAACATATTACTATTATATTACATATAAGGAAATTACTTTTAATATATACTACTCGGCCACCAAATACTACCACCGTAATTAGCGCGGATACGTACGTCTTCTCGTACTGATGACTTGGATGTGATTGGGGAGTGTGGAAAGAACACTAAAAAATATATACTACACCTGTCTCAAAACAAACACATTACATCTTACTAATATATTAACATACTTATATTATATACAACTACTCATATAGCTATTATACCTACATCATCACTTAATACCAATAAATACCACTACGCGCACCCAGTATACTCACAACATTACAACAGAAATAATTAATATATACTACACTATACACTAATATAACCTACTTATAACCTAATATATATAATATAACAAAATAAATAACCTTAATTAATTTATTAATATACATATATACGTATACCCATATTAGGTTATCTTAAGTTGAAGAGAGATAATGATTGAAAGGCAATTAGGGTTCGTAGTTGAAGCTGGAATCCGCGAAGTTTACACACATAATTATAATACGAGCTAACCCAAACAGATTTTGAACATACCGAAGGAAACTGAGAGAGGACACCCACAACGCAAAGCACTTAACAACAAACTTGGAAATTCTCTGACCATATTCTAGCATTGAAATAAAGGAGAACTTCCTTTGCAAAAGAAGAATTTGGACAAAGAAAGGGGGGGTGGGGGGTTTCATCAACCTTTACACCTCTAAGATTAATGTTCCAGCTGAATTCAGTTTCTCTAGAGGTTCTATTGGCTAGGCACAGGAGTAGTAGACGGCATGGTAAGCCATCCCAAAATCTTGAGTAATGATCCACAAGAGTTTCCAAACATTTGAAGTATGGACCATTATCAATGTGATACATTGCACGCTATAAAAAACAAACCGCCCTAATTGTACTCAAGAAAATGGTCATAACATCTCTAATGAAAACTTTACAATATTATCCTTAGTATAATTAAGTATATAAATACCATACCCTATATATATATATATAATATATATATAATATAAATACGTATACTATATTAGGGACATACGTCTTTTGAATTCACACCACCTATTGATACATATACGATTTGATTAAGCTACGTTTACGAGTTAGGGTCATAGGTTAGGTTAAGCGTTAGGATTAGGTTAGGCCAGGTTGGTTTCGTTTGAATTTTTGATGGTGATTTCAAAGGACGTATGCATAACCAATCTAATATATTAACATACTAACATAGATATATAATATACTATTATACGACTAATACCATAATAAAATCTATTACCTATTAATTTATAATAATATTATATTACTAATATATATTATATAGTACTATTATGGCAACAAACCTTTTTTTCTCGAATTTGGGAAATGTTAAACCTGTCTTTCCTTATCGCATAACTGAAAGATACGAATACGTGCTTCATTCGAAGGGCTTTTCCGCTAACAGAAACTGTCCTCCGTCAGAAGATTATATATTATCCATTAAATACCTTCATTGACTTTTCTAAAGTAGTTAAGATTACAGTTGCCAGCTGATAGAACGTTAGGAAGGTTAAACTTTGATCTGTGGGTAGATTCTTCAAGCGTAAGACATTCCGAAATGAAGTTTCAATTGTTGAGTCTTTAATATTAAAAACTGTAACTAAACTACGTTTATAAAATATATTTAAAGGTAATAAATTAACTTAAATTGAAAATAATCGTACTTACTGAAGAATAAGGAGTAACTAAATAATTTCTATATTTACAGTATAATTAAATAGAACTAAACAAGCACAAAATATTCTTAACCTTATAAAAAATCTACCTTACAAAATTATATCTTTTAGGAATACTTTTAATTGATAAAATAAATCAATGCATCAAATCATATCAATATAATTAATTATTTGGCCTAATTAATCATTAATAAGCCAAAAACGTTCCTAAAAATAAATAATACTTAAAAAATTAAACAAGATTTCTAATGTCATGTATTCACGAAATATTAACTGAAGGTAACAATAATAAGATTATTGAATTCATTTATTGAAAAATAATATTAATCGTAATCGTAGTTAAATAATACACTTAAATGTAAACCAATAATTCGATTAATTAAGAATATATATATTTAAAAAATAACAGAAATCCCTTTCAATATTTATCAAAACGTGATTCTTAAAATTATGACGGGTCAAACTTAGAACGAAAAGGTTCAGCGACAAATTTTACTCTTCTTTCAGCGACAAATTTTGTGAGAAGCTCAAAAAGTCATAAACAGTAAATTAACAAGAAATACTAAATAATACTTTTAAGCAACCTAATAAATAGGTTTATTAACCAACAATAAATATTTGGAAATAATACTTAATCAATACGAATCAAAAATATTAAAAAAAAATACACATGAAAAAAAAAATCTTTAGTAATGTAATTATTAATAATGCTAATGCATATTTTAACGAATTATACCCATACACATCAAAATGATTTTTATGTAATTAGCATCGTGGAAACAGGTAAAAAAAACAACAAAACACATGCCGTCCAGTTATGCATTACAAAAGAACTAAATTTAAGATAAAAAAGGCAAATACAAAAAAAATATCAAACAGAACTTTGTTGAACAAAACCACTAAATTTACGATGATAAAAAAATGGGGAGTACAAAAAAAATGTTTATCAAGAAGAACAACTTTACCTCTTCTGCAGAAATGCTTTCATCTTCTTGTTCCTTCTCATAAACATTACATATTGGCGATGAACTTCTTATCATTAGATTATTATTATATTCATTTTTATTATTATTATTTCTATTATATTACTCTATTCTTTAGTAGTTGCCCATGTATTAATTATTTATTTATTATTATTATGATTATTATTATTGTGATGATATTATTATTCTCATTTTTTATTTATTATTTTATTTATTGTTCTTATTATTCTTATATAATTCGGTTCAGTATTAATTATTATTTTCTATTTTATTTTTATTATTATTCGTATTAATTCTTATTTTATTATTATTATTATTGATTATTGTTTTATTATAAGATTAATTATTATTATTAGTTATGATTATTATTTAATTGTTCATTTTATTTTTTTATTATTATTATTATTATTGAGGAATTATTATTATTCTATTGATTTATTAATTATTCCCAATGATTATTTCTCAAAATCATGCAATTGAAGAAATCGGGCAAAGAAATTATTATTATTATTCTTATCATTACTGCATTATTATTAATCGTTGAGGTCTATATAGGCCTATTCATGTTATTATATATTATTAGGTATCTATTATTCATTATTATTTTATTGATTATCATATTATTAGATCTCATTCTATTATTATATTTTATGCATTGATGCATGATTATGTAGTTATGATTATTATTTAATTATTTATTATTATTATATTATTATTGTATTATTATCATTATATTATTATTATTATTTATTATTATTATTATATATTTTATTATTCAGCTTATTACTTCTTTTTATTCTTATTGATTATTAATTATTATTACTCTGGTCAGAATTTAGAAATTTTTCGTACTGGATATAACGGGGGGACTATAGGTATTTTTTTCTGCAGATTAAAATGATTTTAGTACTTCTTGTTTCGTATTTTTGAGTACTAGTCAAATTTTAAGTTATCCAATACCTCCGATATGCGTATTTGTAGCAAAATAATCTTATTTTATAAAACTTTATATAAACTTTTAATTTAAGTCACAATGTCAATTGTATATTATATTAATTAATAAAAACATTGTATGTATAATGATTACCAACATAATATATCTAATATAACATATTCAATATATTTACTGAATTTGTGCCATATTGAACTTTCGATAACTACTTTTTCTTTTATGTTTTGAAGTGTCTTCTCTTTTCAAACCAAGAGTAATCACTCATCATTGCTTCATTCCATCTGCCCTGATAACGTTTTTCCTTTGCTGTATATCTTGGTGGATCTTTCACCTTGTTCCTTGCTTTACTGCCCCAAAGGATTGGTGGAAAAATAGTCTAATATTTGAGAATTGATCCTTTGTGCAGATGGCTCGTAAGAATAAATTATTTGTTTAGCTAATACTTAGGCAGCTAAGTTTTTGGCTAATAGTACTATTCAAGGCTCGTCTGAGCTTATATGTGGACCTCGTATAGGTCAATCTCGTCTTGTTCCTTAAAGCCCTGTAATCGGGCTACTTGGGCACATTGCATGGATTTATAAATTCTCAAACAGCGTCAACTGCATTGTGAAACAAGGGTACATGGTGTGTATTGTCGAATGATGTGGGCTTCGGTACGAAACGCGTCGTTTTTGCAATTAAGCATCTGTTACGTAGTACAACGCAACGAAACGTATTCCGACATATCATTACCCTTTAAACTCAATCTCCTCTTATTCTGGGCCTCCAATATTCTCATCCAAGAGTTAAATTTAATATTGGTTATGTGCGGGAAACGATTGATCTGCCCTTCGATGTAATAGGACTCTCTGCTTAGAGTCAATTGCCTTCTCCTGCGGGTAAATATTATTTCATTTGTGTCCCTTCGAGTGTGTTTGTACGGTATTGTGTCGGGTAGTGTCGGGCTGTCCATCATCCAAAAAACAACAGGGGTTGTTGAATGCTCGCCTGGATTAGACTCAGAAGGATCTAACAACTCTTCAATCCACAAGATAAGGCCTGTTTGTCATTATATTTGACTTAGCCTTCAATATTATAGGGGGGTACATTCTTTCATGGTTTCTTTATCCAACCAGCATCCAACCGGGAATTGGAGACTGTGTTTGGTTATGCAATAAGAGGCTTTTAGGCTATGTTGTTGAAGCAGCGTCTATGGACTAAGCGCATTCACCCATATCTAAATACGGATACCACCAGTCTCACGGCTAGTCGCCCCGGATTAAATGGGTAACTAAAGCGTTTAGTTACTCTTTGTAAATTTCCTAATTCTGTATTTTCTGGTCTCTATATACCTATTATATAGACCTTTTAATCTAAAGAAAGTTCAACTGCCTGCGGGGGCGTAAACCTTAAATTTAGCAGGGGCTTTGCTGCTTTTTGACAAATACAGAGTCTTCGTCCTAAATATTAGTTCCGGTGCGTATCATGTTTTGTGTTGCCATTTGATTTGTCTGGGATTTATGGTATTGCAGCACGCTATGCTCAACTTTAGGAGTCAAACAAATTCTAATCTAAGTTAGAGCTCTTTCCAAGAAGCGTGCATAGGAATCGGTTATGTTCTTTATTATGGGGCTGTTCCTGCTGGTTAATTGATCGAGCATAATTGATTTCAGTTGTCTGATTGAGCCATACAGTTTGCTAAGCAAAAGTACGCTTAGAACGACTACCTTGGCGTCAGGAACGCGAAGGTGTGGACGAGGGTCTGGTCCGCACGCACTTCCTAAAAAACTTGCGCGATGTAATACTAGCTACTACTCTATAACTGTAATACTGCGCACTATATCCTATCTTACGACTACCAACTGGTGTCCGGATGACAACTACGGATGTGACTACTACTAACCACTACTGACCTACTACTACTACTACTAATATCTTATACTAACTACTACTACTACTACTCACTACTACTAACTACTACAACTACTAATTAATAATAAATAATAATTAATAATAATCAATTATATTAAATATAATAATATAATAATAATATAATAATAACAATCCATAAAAATAGATAAAAATAATAATAATAAATATAAAATATATATAATAATAATATATAATATTATTATCACATTTAAATAATAATAATTAATAATAATAAAATATAATAAAATAATAATCCTCAATAATCTATAATAATCTAATAATCTAATAATAATAATAATAATAAATAAAATAATAATAATTAATAAATAATATATAATAATAATAATAATAATATAATATAATATTATAATTGCTTTGAAATAATAATAATAATAATAATAATAATAACATAATAATAACTAGTCCCTCAATAAGAAACGAAGACTTAGAATTGCTCAAGTACATCGAACCTGTGCAAACTGTTTCTCATGATGATCACAGTGCAGCTACTGTCAATAACTAATAAATGGCTAATTATATACTTTAACCCAAAATCCTTAATTGGCATACGCGATATTCATGTTATGATAGTGGCTGTCTTGACTTCTTAAATCACCGAGAGTACACACCTATCCATGCTTAACATAATCGCGCTGACACTCCTAAGACTGTAAAGTATCATTAATAATCGGGCGCAAATCAATAATCCATTACATAACCATTTCATAATACCATTAACAATTATATAATAAAAATATTTAATATAAAACTGATATTTGTAAATTGTAAATAAATTCCCCGATAACATAATAAGGATAATAGAATAAATAAAGTAGGCGATGTTTTATTGTGTGTTAATATTTTTTCACAGATAGATCACTGACTAAAAGCGGCGCTACTGATGAATAATAAATTAGGTGCAGATCCGTCTAAAATTTGATAAGGTTATTAAGGCTAAATCATACAATAGGATGTGGGATAAGATTAGAGATATGTCCTGATCATATCCTGTAACTCTAAGGCGTAATAGCATCACAACAGCAGACTTAAAGGTAGTCCTCCACCTGTGATTCAGTATAGCATTCACAGTACTTGGAGTTAATTAACGACGCAGTGATAGTAATCGCGAAATAATTAATCGGCAGGAACACTCTACGGCTCTCTTAAAATGCGTAGATAATATCCCGGCACCGTTATATGGGAGAGTACTGACTACCTAAACTAAGTATAATAAGGATAGAGGGAGTTAATCTTCAGGTGCATCAATTATATTGCCTAGTCTAGTTTAAGGTCCCACCACTGTTCATGAACCCAATCAATTATGTATAAGTTCACAGCCCTGGGTTAATGTACCACCCAGTTTTCCTACTCTATTTTCTAACGAAAACAGACACTCATCCGTCTACTATGGGACAGCCATCACGGTCCCCTTCATAGATTCACATAGCGATGTCCTGGTACAAACTTCTTAATGAGCAAGCAGTATATCTAACTTCTGATCGCCGCTTATATGAAGTCTGGGGCTCCTATTTTAATACGATAACCTTTTTTGGGCGATTTCCATGGGGTCATGCAAATTCCTGGTAAGATTCTTGACCCGACTTAGATTCTGCACGAAGGCTGGAAGCGGGATTTGTTAAGTACTTAATCGTTGCCAACTTGTTTTAAGAGAGGAAGCCATATACTATACGGGTTGATGTCAAGCCAGACGTTTCGCTCAAATCCTCTTTTCGGCATTCTTGTGAAATCAAGCTCCGGTGGCTAAGGCAGGACATGAATAGTCCTCGTGGTCATCTCGTTTCAAATACCCGATGCTAATTGGGACAAATCCATGTATGTAGCATAGAGGACCCTCTTTTTCATTTAAATCTGATCGGTGGCTTGCTCGGTATCCAGTTGCCTAGCACAATTTCGCACTCACACATTCTAGTTTCAAGATTCGCAGCGAAACTCACATGTCACACTACAGTTAGATATCGTATGTTTAGATTAATGGTGCAGCTTGTATTGTCCTGGTGTCATATAGACGTTCTCTAAGTGCGGGCTTTATTGCCAATTGTGCGCATCCCTGACTGGAGGTTATACTTCCTTAAGTGAGGCAAGCTAGCCCGTGATCACACAAACATTATTGTAATCCTGCTCCTGATGTAAGATGTTTCTGAAATTCCGTAATGGTCTGAACTGTTTCTCTTATTTCAGCTAGTTCAGTGCCGCCTCATAGATAGATGACATAGATAATCAATAATTGAATAGATAATATAATAATAATATGACAAAAATTAAGTCAATATATAAATAATATTAATAATATAATAATAATAAATATACATCAATAATAATAATAATAAAATGTAATATAAAAATAATAGATACTAATAATAATCTATTCAGTCATAATAATATTTATTATAATAATTAATTAATAATCAAATTAATATAATGATAATAAAATAATCACTAATAATAATACATAATATTAGAAAGTAATAATAATAATCATGATCAAGAATTAATAATTAAATAATAAGTAATAGTTATAAATATAAATCTAATAAATGTTAGTAATAATATCAATCATAATAATAGATAATGATAAATGAATATAATAATAATAATAATATATAATAATAATTAATACATATGAGATCATGTGAGATACATCTTTAAGAGTTTTATTTATTAAAAGGTCCAATCAATGATTCAAAATACAATTAAAAATACTATTAAAAATCTGCACTGTACTGGTCATCTTATACATAATACTAATAATCAATAATAATATAATAATAATATATAATAATGAAAAATGAAAAGAAAATTCATAATAATAATAATCGCTGATTATAAGGGTGTTTTAGCAGATTAAACTAATTCGTCAATAGTATAAAAATATCCAAATACAAATAATAATAAATAAATAAAGCAGATAATAATAATAATAATCACATTAATAATAAATATAATAATAAACAATAATAAAATAATAATAATGACAGAATATAATAATAATAATAATAATAATCACATTATAATAATAGTAAATACTTTATAATTATAAAAAATATTAATCCACAGCATGACATCGAAAATGGGCAAAATTATTATGATAATAATAATCAAATAATATAATAAATATTAATAATATAAAATATTAATTAATAGATAATTAAGAATAAGAAATATCTAATAAAACATACAATAGATAATAATATAATAATAGATAATATTATAATAATAATAATAAATATAAATAATAATAATAACAAATAATAATAATAAATTAATAAATATAATTGGTAATAATAGTAATAAATAATCAATATAAATAATAATAATAATATATAATATTCATAAATACGAACTGTTGTTTCTACATTTGCGAAATTTTCTTTGTTTTAAGTGCAACGCTCAGCTGTTACTATTTTAAAATCGAATATAAAAAAAGAAATAAAAATACATAATGAAAAAATAATTTGTAATCTAAAATAATTAATTAAAACATGCCGTTTTCAAGTTTCCAGCTGTACACGGTTTGTCGTGTTTGAGCAAGGGTAGCTCGACATAAGGTTCGATGCACCAAGAGCAGTCAGCAGCAGCAATCACAAAGATCGGCATAGCATCATGAAAAAATCTGTGTGTACTAAAGTAATTTGTATGCAAAATGAATAATAACAAAGTGACGTAAATAATAATAAATGAAAAATGCTTTCGCCACACCCATGCATAAGTAAGACCCAATTAAATGAGGAACGAAAAGTAATAAATCAGATAGATCAATAAAATCAATAACAAACAATTTATTATATTATCAATAGTTTTCTAAATGTAGCGTTTGTTCTCTGTGAAAATCCTAGTAGACAAAATGTTACTTTCTTAAGTGTTTAAGGTAGTCAAACTTTGTTTACGGAATTTTGTAAAGTTAGAGAAACAAGATAGGATAACAATAATAAATGATAATAAAAAAATTTGATGAAAGTCTTTTGTTTCTGAAAACAAATTATTTTATGTGTCCCTGTCGATGTGTGATGTTATTATAGGATCTGGGGTCTGTGTGTTTCTGTAGAGTAGTGTCATTCTCTCCATTAATACGAACATACTATAGGTGTACGAATACGTGAGAAAAATTTGCTGTCTGCTGCTTCAGTGGTATTTGTCGAGAGAAAAAAGAGAGTCATAATATTCACCTAAAATAGAGTGAACCTCCAACGGACGATTGTAATAGAGGCGCGTTTCCTGTTCACAAAACATCACTCTATTTCTAAGTAGCTGAATTGTTCTGTGAATCTTTCCTCTTAAATTCTAAAGTAACAGGCAGTGTGTTGCTGTGATCATTAAGTAGTATATGGTTGTTTTTACCTTGCATTCATAGACCACACTCATCGAGGTCGTCTCAAATATAGAGCTGATAAGCCATGATTTAATATCCAGATAGGTCTGTTTGTTCCTACTGATATATCTTTATATGAAAAATACATTAGAACGCTGAATGTTAAAGAAAAATCGAGGAATAGAAACCAAAGACCGTGAACAATAATTGTTTTCAAGGTTCAAGAGTTATATTTTGTTTCAAATACTGAATATGAAACTGAACAGAATTAAAGTTTTTAGGAAATTTCATGTTTTGCTGGCTGTGTTCTCCTTTCTCTTTCGACTCTCTTTAGTAATAGGTATCTCTTTTTGTTCTTTCTGGTTTCCTTGTTTCTTTCTCCTTGGTTTTATATCTCCTTCTCTTTGCGTTGTTGGATTTTCTGTAATACTTTTGGTGTAATGGTGATGTCGTTTAAATTAGCGGGTAGGGCTTTCTTTGTTGGATAAGTTCCCAATAGCAAATCATAGCTGCGAGTTACGGAGCAGTTGGTTATGAGAGAGATGAAGTGAGCAGCTGTTCTGAGTACCAAGGGGTGTGTTTACGTATTTCTATTGTAGGTTGTAGCGTCAACGGCCAGAAGGATAAACATAAATAAGTAATGTTAGGCAGAAGGTCATACGACCATGTGCGTAGGGAGTCACATTTCGAGAGCCTTAAGATGATCAAAGGCCGAGTCATAAAACCTTTGTAAGTCTGAACCTGTCACCAACGAGCATCCAACTGAGAGAAGATCAACCATGAAGTCATTGTAAAGCCGAATCACTGCACCATGACCACTAACCGAGGAGATCAACAAAGCGAAAGACGCTTGAAGTAAAAAACCGCTTGAAAGAAATTCTGATAATTGGGGTATAAAAAAGACTGGTTTACCTATTTTAACGACTTGTTTGGCATAGCGTCAAGAAAGTGAACTGTGATCAGACTCCTGGCTGGTGCAATTAAAAATCACTGATCGGAATGTAAGGAATATGTTTTGAAGTGCATAGGTCTTCATGAGGGTATGTTGCCTCCACGCGCATGGGGTCTTTTATCTGACATAAGAACAGTGCATTCTGATGTGGTTGGGGGTGTAGTGGTTTTACTTCTAAAATTAAGTCCATCTCGCTCTCACCAGTCTCGTCTCTATGCTCTCCTCTGAATCCCGCGCCCGCCGGTCGTCTCTGTCTCCAGTCTAGCCCTCGTCCTCTCTCTCGATCGGTTTCTCTCTCTCTTCATCCGGTCTCTCTTTACATCGACGCTTCGGTTCCTGTTTCGTCTTGCCCGTGGCCGTCCAGTCTCCTCTAACACTCCCTTCCTTTGTCGGTCTCCGTCAAGCTTCCTTTCCTACCTCTGCACGCCAGTCCAAAGTGTCCTTTGCCATATCGAGCAGTGTATTGATCTACGATCACATCCGTAAATGTATCTCATCCTCCACTAGTGGGAATAGCACTACATAGTTCAGCTGTCTAATCTTCAAGGTCCTCTTCTTCTCATGTCTCGTCTTCGGGTCACGTGTGTGTCGGGGGACTCCCTCCGGACGTTCTCCGCGTCCCCTTTCTGGATCGTCTCTGCGGACCTCAGACTACTCATTCGCCAGCCATGGTACCCTGGCTCTAGTCTCGGGTACATCCAATGAAAACGAGCCGAAACTAACATGAGATCCCCTGGCATAACCTTCCTACGTTCACTCCAGTATCAAGTGAACCTCGTCAAGATGCTTGCCACCTTGCCGCTCAATCGGTACTCTATAGTCTCCATTGCAGTTATATGATACCATAGGACGATCCTACGCGACAGTGCATCTGCCTGATTTTCTTAGGACGTATCCACTGTCTAGACAATACGACTTAAGAGTTTTGTATCGTTTATAGAATGAAACACAGAAACGAGATGACTCATTACGGACCAATGGAGACCAATACATCCTACGATGACCTACTGTTTTATTCCTTGCTTAGCAATCGTCTGGAGCAGATCAACTTGTTTCTTCTAATCTGCCAAGAAGCACCTAAGTGACGTCGTGTTGAAACATAATAAAGCTCAGTTCGGGTCTCTTCGCAGCACTGCTATGAGGTGTAGACTGAGCCTAGCACTGATCGCGAACAGCCACGTAGAGGAACATTGCTGAGGGTAACGATGCCTTACGTACCACATCTATGGAGCTGGAATAGAACTTGGACGAGTTAGAAAAGGGTAGTCGCTTGAGTTCTTGTAACGACAAACTATGAGATTTGGTAGGCCATGCAAGTGATTAGTTGGCACAGCTAGATTCCTAGATAACCTCTTCGATCATATCCGTGTCGGAACTAGGTCAACGATGAGATCAAGTGACGATTCCATTGTCGTGCAATAGTCTCTCATCGTGGTCGCATGAGTCTCTCTCATCCTCTCTTCTCCTCGTCTCTCTCTCTCTCTCCTCGCGCCTCTAGCCTCACTCTGGTCTCGTCCCTCCTCTCTCCCCTCTCTGTTCCTCTCTCTCTCTACCTCTCGAACCCTCTCGTCGCCGTCTCCTCTCTCTCTTTGCTTTTCCCCTCCTCCTCGTCCTCTCTTCTCCTCTCTCTCTCTCCTTCTCTACTGACTCTCCTCTCTCCTCCCTCTCTCCTTCTCTTCCCTCATTCGCTCTCGTTCTCCGTCCGTCTCTCTCTCGTCGTCCTCTCCGTCTCACTCTCTCTCCTCTCTCTCTCTCTCTTCTCCGTCTCTCCTCCTCAGAGATCCTATTGTTCTATGGTCTATTGAATCTCGTTCGGCCTGTGCTGAGCGTATGCCTTGCAGACATGAAACGTACTTCTAAGGCAGACGTGTCTGGTTTCGTACGAGAATACGCTGCGTCGCTTAAGTCCATTGAGCGCCTCAGTCGAGACTCCTCCGTGGTCCTGTCTCTGCGTCGCTATCTCTGCTCTCTCGGCTCTCCCGCAGGATATCGTTCTCTCTCTCTATATATATAGCTATCCATACACTCTAATAATAGTAGGAACTAAACCTCCGTTGTGAACGGTATACGTATTATCTATTATCTATATAATATATATATTCACTTATATATACTATATATACAGTATAATTATATAATACTATATATATACTACTCATTAGATGCACTTACTTGGAAGTTCCATGCTGCTATCAATTTTGTGAAAATTTAAGTTTAAGAATAATGCCTTAGTAGAAGTTTTGCCATAAGGTAACAAATTACATGTTTCTTTTAAATAGAAGGCTTTATCTTGTATCTAGCTATCGGGTCATGGATGGGTCCTGGGGGTTAATACCCTGAACTTGCCTGAAGTGGTGGTGTTCGACTTTCTGGTGAAACAGTGACGGGGAAAGTCTTATTTGGTTGCCGCTTGGATATGGCTCCCCCTGAAGGCTGGTTAAACAGAAGGGAGAAGGAGTTCAGATGATTAATCGGTCCAAACGATGTGCGTCGCATAATCAAATGCAATAGTAGAGTAGTAATATAATTGCGAGTGGGGTCTCTAACCCCGAGGAGGCTCCCGGGAGGGGAAATGGGGTGAAGGTGAAAATACCCTCATTACTCACATCTAACCCCCCCGAGAGCTGTGAACAAGCCACAGACGAAGCTTCAGCAGGGAGTGGAGAGCAGTCCGAGAAGAAACTAACATCATCTACATGGGGGTGTGTGGTGGTGGTGGTTCAGCAGTAGGGCTAGTGGAACAGGGTTCGGGCTGCCATCAAAGAGCAAGCAAGCACAGTTCAGTCACAGCAGGCACAGGAGGGTGGGTAAATAAACCCCACAACCTAACGTGAGCAATCCCCAAAGGGGTAATTGTATTGCGCAAGGGTTCTCCCACCTTGCGGGTACCCTGGTAGCCCCCCCCAGAATATTAGTACCTTCATGAAGAAAGGCTGGATACATCCCCGAGTATGACGGCACATTGGTCTTTCGACCATGTGGCAAAGCGTTTGGTGTACGTAGGTGCCTACGTGTACCTTCCTACACCCATCAAACAACATGACGGCAACCAAATCACAAAAATATGTAATGTAGCGCAGACGGTCCCGGACCCCTCCGGGGTGTGAAGTGAGTTCGCTGAAACGCGGCGCGCAAACCGTACACCGGATAAAAATATACCCAGGGAACCTTTAAACGGGTGGGGGATACTGAAAATCGGTGAACGTTCCATCAAACTACGTCAGTACTTAACTGGCCACACCTATATACAGATACTAATATATATATTTTATATTATACTATATATATATATATATATATACTATATCTCTATATATATATATAATATATATATAACTATAAGTATCTAATTATATAATTATATTATTAATATATAATATATATAGTATATATGTATCTTATATATTATATATATATAGTAAAATATCTTTAATAATATATTATATATATATATATATATATCTATTATATATATATAGTATCATATATATATATATATAATTTATATATATATATATATATATACTATACTATTAATAAAAATAATTACATATATATTGACCTGTTTAAAAATAAAAAAGGAAAAATTCAAAATTTAAATTGAAAAATTTTAAATTAAAAAATCAAAGGAACTGACTTAGCTCTCGAGTGGAAGGCCTTTTGTGAAATTAAGGATTTTCTAGTTCATTACTAAAATAATTTGACATAATACAGTGCCAAATATGAACTAGGCATAGAAGAAGGGTACACGCTATCAGTAAAGCCCATAAAGTGTACCTGCCAAAGCCATCGTACCAAATATTTTAAAAAATTTCTTGTTGTTTGTTTTGGAGGTGCACTGTATACCATATAAACTGGTAGTGCTCGCATTATAAAAACTAGATCCTGCACGTCTGACATTATAATAACATACGTTTTTTTTTTTTATGTAAAGTACCCGTGGGTACACTAGCTCATTGGTTTAGTGCTTTATTTTGAAATGTCAATTATATGGGAATTTATGGGAATCTGTATCTATTTAGGGTTTTTCTCCCCCACTATAACATGAATAAAAGTTTTAATTGTACTATTCATTTAAACTTAGTATATGTTGACAAAGCGTTGATACAAGTTCTGAGGTACACTTAGATTAATTGCTAGGTCAGGTATTATAAAATTCCAGGATCTTACTGAGCACTTTTCTGGTAAATTGTCTTGTGACACATATCTTGTCGTTTTTATATGGATAATATGGAAACAAACTTTTAACTTCCTTGGGGGTACATTTCTCCAATTTTTTAATTGAGAGCAAAAAGAAAAGTAGCTGTTTTAAATGCCCTCAAAACTCTGCCTCCTTTATTTATCATCTTACACCCACGAACATATCACTCCAACTATTAATTAATGTCATCTGTCGAAAATAAAAAAAAAACAAAAAACAAAGCTTTAAATATCTTTTATATTTGTTATATCATTTTACATCGACATTTTTCATAAAAGTATCACATTATTTCTATCAAACTAGCAAATTTCTAAAAAAAGAATAAGCTATTGCTTAGACCCTTATAAAGGACGTTGGGGCTGGTTGCCGGCTTTTGGTATTGAGTACACCAGTTGCATGTCTGAGCGGTGTACACTCCAAACCTCCTAATAAAAATATGACTTCGAAGACATTTCAACCGGATTTCTCTTACATCTCTTCTTAACTGCAATCGAACTTTTCATCACCTTATATTGTTTTATGACTAATAGCTTGGTTGTTTTACAGAGACCCTTTTCTTTCACAATCTCTATTCCCACATACCTCCTCATTGGGAAAGCAGTTTTTTTTTTACCAAATTGATTTCCTTAAAACATCTGTTTCGGTAAATTCCAAACCCTCTTTTAATACCAAGACTATATTGCTGTGCTCATTCTTGCCAACTATCGGTGTCTACTAAACGGCTCTTTCATTCCTCTTTTTTCATTCCACCAACATTCGTTAGTACACTTTTAAACCTCACGTATCATGTCAAGTCAGATAGTTTCCTAGTTCCGGTGAGAAAAATATAATCTGCCCTTGATTTTTACCCACCGACCAGATATATATATATATAGATATATTATAATAATATATATATATTCTATATATATGATATATATTATTATAATATTATATATAGTATATACTATATATATATATATGTATATATATATATAATAACTTTATATATATAATAATATAATATATATAATAATATATATACTATAATATATATATATATATATAATATAATCAGTATATATATATATACCTTATATAGCTATATATATATATATATATATATCTTAGAAGTAAAATATAATATAACTCGTATCATAGATGTAATATAGTATATATAGCTACTATAATATAATATATATATATATATCTATATATACTATATATATATATATTATATACTTATATAAATATGTATATATATAATAGTATAATATATATATATAAAATATTAATCTTATTATATCATAGATATATATATATATATCTATTTATTATATAATTATATATATATATGATATATATATATATATATATATTATTTATACTATATTATATAATATATACTATATATATATATATATATATATTAATATATATATATATATATTATATATATTATATATATATGATATAATATATATAATATATATATAATATATATATATATATATTACATATATATAATATATTATAGCTATCATATATATATCTACTATACTCATGATATAATATATATATATATAATTATATCATATATAATATCTATATATAGTATATATAATACTATCTAGTATTATATACTATACTATCATATATATCTATATATAGTATATGATATGATATAACTATCGTGAATATATCATGAATATATATCTAATATATGATATATTATATATATATATAAATTAATATCTATAGTATATATATATAGTATTTATATATATTTATATATACTTATACTATATATAATATATACTATATATATAGTATAGTATATATTCATAATATAATATAGTATATAATATATATATTATATATATATAGTATATTACTGATATATTTATCATATATATTATACTATATATACTATATATATATATATATTACTATATATAAATATATATATATTATATACTATATTATATATATTATATAGCTATATCAATAGTTTTGAGTATACTCATCAGTACTATATCTATATATATATATTACATATATATATAATATATATATATAATAATAATATATATCTATATAATATATATATTATATAATATATATATATACATATACATATATA
>JABUQX010024602.1:17500-21419 GCA_015478945.1 Trachelipus rathkii | reverse complement strand
ATTCAAAATAAAATATAAATGTTATTACTTTTTATTTTTTCTTCTTTAGTTCACTCCAAAGGGTAAGTATATATTCTCTCACCCTCTTTAAGGGTTAATCTATAGACCTAAGGGGTAGTGTGAAGTGAGTTTTGTTTTGAGTAGTAAGTGATATTTTTATTTGAATAATTTACCCCAGCATCCCTGAAATCATAGTGACCTCAAGATAAGTTCGTGGAGTAATTGGCTCTCTCTCCCCATATTATATTTCGCTGAAGATAACATACATGAGATTCACCCCATAATAGCTAAGTACAATTTCCGATTTAGACTAGTCTTCTCAGGAGAGGAAACGATAATTCTTCTTACATATAAATAAGTACTTATATAATTAAATCATATTCTCAAGTTTCATGTAGAAGATGATTTGTATAAATTTATACATATTATATTATTATATATTATATATATATATATATATATATATATTATTATAATATATATATTATATATAATATAATTATAAATATATAAATATATATATATATATATTTATTATAAATTATATATATTTATATTATATATTTATATTTATAATTTTATATATATTTATAAATTAATATATTATATATAAATTATATTATATTATATTTATATCAAGTTTTTTAGGCTCGTGAGTGGCTCATGGTGCATTTTTTGTGTGAGCTAGGTGTGAGGGCATAAGTTCAATTGGCTTTTACAGTTTTCTATCTGAGTGAGTTCACCCCCCTAATTTCTCGGTGGTCAATTATTTATTTTAAATATAAGTTCATTTAATATTACGATTATTTATAATTTGTATCACAATAGTACAGTTTTTGTTATATAATTTTTTTTTATGAATATAATATTATAAGTAGTATACTATATAATATTACTAACTCAATGTATATTATATACTCTAAGTAAGGTAATTATTAGACGTGACATTTATATTCATAGTATCGACACTATTTATTAAACAAACTGAAGAAATCACTAATTTTTTGTTACTTAAGCAGTTTAATTAGCTTCCAATTAATCCTATCTACTTCATAATATAAATAATCTTTTCTTGAATAAGAACCACCCATACATATATGAGAGTATATCAGATCGTTTTATATTAATTTTAAATATTATAAATAATTTAAATATGATAATAAAAAAATTTACTAATTAATTATAAATTATTATATGAAGAAATTAGACCAAACATTTTTACATCATGTAGGACAATAATGAATAATACATTTCATTAAAAGTACTAAACATTATTAGATAAATATAAAACTCCCAATGTAATTAATGAAGCTGTGTGGAATATAATATTGACTTATTAAATCAAAATATATAAATGTAAATATTAATAAAATAATAAATATATTATAAGAGGGAGGGCACCTTTCCTCACAGAAGCAGTACTGAATCCGGTGGTTGATAAATACCGAATGAGATTTATGTGTGTACAAGATATATCACGAATAACAACACAACGATAGAGCTATAGGGAACTGAGTGGTTAGCGCCACTCGCTGTTTATAGAGATCTCCTCATATATATCTGTCTTTTTATAGAAGCGGGTGTGTTCCTCTGGGGATGACCTCTCCCTTTGTCAGTATGTGTGTTGGAGAAATGTTCTCTATCTCTCCAGAGTCGTTTTCTTTTCTTCTCTCTAGAGAACTAACCCAGCGCACAACGAAGTGTTTTACATACTTACTTTGTCGAATTCGTAGAAACATACGTTCTGGTTTAATACGTTGGGTGGATGTACCTTCTCTATGTTAATATATAGAGAACTAAAAATTTAAATATATATGTTAGTGTGAAACGAGATCCGAGAGTAAAAAAAACACAGTGTATAATAAATATTTCTTTTATACGAGTCTCTCAGTGATATAGTTTTTCTCAATCAATGAAGTGTTTCTGATATAATCACATATCTAATACATTTTATAGGGTTGTTGGTATCATATAGCCAGCATATTAAAAAAAAAAAAATTCAAAACTGGAGTCGTAAAACAGAATAATTAGGTCTAAAAATTTTACTATTTTAATACTATTATTTATATATATTTATCCGGATAGAAAATGGTCATGTGAAAAATAAAGTATATTGGATAACTCGAGGTGGTGATAAAAATATTATATAAAAAGTTTTATTTTAAAACGATATATATTGGGTTTTTAAATATCAGAAGAAATAAAAAAATAATAATAATATCGGGGAAATCAGCTTATTGTGTATCTTTACAAGGTATTCACATATAAATAGTTTTAGAAAGATTTTATTTGGTAGTAGTACTGTGGGGCATTGTGTTATTATAATTTATTACTAATATTTATACATATTATTTTAGTCAGGAAAAAATTTGTTTGGGATATTAGTAGGGGCTTGGGGACTAGATATGGATACTATATATATATAATAAAATTTATATGGATATAATTGTTATATACTCCCCCGCACCAATTGCATTCGAGAGAGAGAGAGAGAGCTGGAAAAAACCAAGGGGTATAATTTTTATTATGCGATAACATTCATCTTCTTTGTTTCTTACATAATTTAATAATTACTCTTTACTCAATATTTATATCTCATATTAGTATGTTCGCTCTTTATATATGCGCCACCTTGTCCTCTCTAGTTATTCCACTATTTCTTCTAGCGGCACATCTTGTGATCATGAATATGACAGTCTATAAGGATTGTAAAGAGGAGTGTGATATAAAAATAATAAAATATGCTTTCAATATCATGTTGCGTGAGTGTACTATTTAATACATTTATAATATATATAGAGGCGTTTATAATTTCTGAGCTATATGATATATTGATTTATTCAGTGAATGAAATAAGTAAATATAGCGTAATATTTATGATATTCACACATAGAGTTGTGTCATGTACGTCACCTATACGCTTTTTAGTCTTGAAGCCGTGTACCTCAAATTAACCCTTACTCATATATAGCTCTTCTCTCATGACATCATACTCCTTAGATAGGCGAATAGGTCGGATAATATCAGCTTTTGAAGATTAAGCTCTCAGAGTCGGCATATAGAAGGACTTAGTAGATGGTGAACGCCAAATACTCAGATATAACGTCTGGAGCAATAATATAGATAAGGTGCTTGCGAAAGAGCAACAAAAATAAAGTATCACATTAGTGAGTGTGTAGGCTGATTCTATTTATTTTAATAGATCATCTTACTTGTCAGAAGGTGTTGTGAGTCATGTGTCCATTTTTCATCTGTCTCTCGACGGTGTGTGCCACTTCTCTCAAACTTCAACTAGAGAATGGACTGAGCGATCCATTCACAGAGAGCTCTCCACTCCCATATCTCTGTGAATGATAATAAATATAAAATTTAATATATTATTAGAATGTACATGACTTAAACCTATACTGTAATATAACAACTATGCACGATAAATTTAATTCAAATTAGGGATAAGCTTTTGTGTCAGTAATAGACTCAGAGGAGTTTATAAAATTAGAACTAAGTTATAGCAAACTACACTAGCCACCTATGATATACCAGTTGACTTTATTATTTTATCATTATAGTGACCGGATATATATATATTAATATCTATCATCATTAAATACATAATAAATATATTCTAATAGATATTTAAGTGTATACTCATTGTAATATATATGGTTGTGAAGATTTACTCTATAGTAATATAAAGTCGTGGTCATATACTCTCTCAAAAAAATATTTATTAAATGATACATTTTTCAGATGTTTCTTTTCACAGTTGTGTATACATACGCAGAAGAGTTCTTACATATTTATTATATGTGAGAAGAGGAGTGTAACAAATCTACTGAGAACAAATTATTGTGTTGAATTAAAACTATCTGTCTCTCTCACAGCCCAACTTGTTTTGTTTTTTCTGTTTTTTCTATTA
>JABUQX010024602.1:0-7500 GCA_015478945.1 Trachelipus rathkii | reverse complement strand
TTACGATAGCATAAACTCTAACGTTAACAATTTAATTATTTTGAAACAACTCACCGCTAAACCGCTATAGGAGCGTATATGATATGCACAAATTTTTCTCCAATTGTTAACTTCGTACTCGGGCACACAGCTGCAAGATAAGGATCGTTCTCTCTACAGCAAAGTTTTATTTTGCCACACTGGTAGACTTCTAACCATTAATTAGACTCAGTAAAAATCGCCTAGAAAGCATCATACAAAAAATTAGAAACATATAATGGGAATTGCATCATCAGATATCTTAAGTCATTAGTCTATTAAATTTAATTAATTTCAACTTCTATTCATGAAAGAAAAGTAAAATTGTTGTCTATAGGTCATATAGTTCTTTGTTAACATAATAAGAATTCATCTTTGTTAATTAACCATATACATGCATTATTTAATGATCTTTCTTGTACATATAAAACTTCATCATTTTAAACTCTTTTATAAATTTAAACACCGTGTTTACTGAATAGGTCTGTTACTCTACTCTCCTTCTCTTTCAACTTCCCTCTCTTCTCACTATATCTCTTTCATGTCTCTTGTCATCTCTATCACATCTTGCTTTCCGTTACCTCCTTCCAGTATACCATAAATCTTCTTTCCTTTTATCGCAAAAGTTGCGAATTCTCATCTCGTACTTGCGCTTTCGAGAGACCTACATTCCATTCATTTTCAAAAGTTACATGACTATAAAAAAAAAACAATTTTTCTGTGATAAATACATTTAAATTACTGCATTACTCTTACCTTCTTTCTTCCTCCTGCAACTTCAAAAGAATTTTGTTCAGAATTTTCACTCAATTTATTACATTTAATTTTTTCTTTATTTCTGGTTTTTGTGTGTATGAACTCGAGTTGAATATCCTCTTCCTGTTCTGACAGACATGTGATACCTTCACCATCTAATTTTCGTTTCTTTTTCTTATGAGGTTTTGCATGATTTTCTATTTCAATGACATCAGGATCATTATAGTATAATTTATCACATGTTTTGTCAGTCTCTCCATTTTCACTTATTAAAACTGTGGCAGTATTGATTCCTTTAATTTTCAATCCTCTGGCAATATCCAGAAACTTATTCAACTGATTATTAATATCATATTATTATATATATATATATATATATATATATATATATATATATATGATAAATGGTGAATCGAGCATAGCTTACGAATTGAAATTTACTAAGCACTTTATTACTATGACTGTGCAAACTATCACACACACACGGAAAAATAGTAGTTTCCCACATACAGGGATATATATATTAGTATATTATTAATTATATATATATATTAATATTTATATTCTAATTTATATTATATTTATATATAATTATATATTATTTAATTTTTATTATGTATATTAATTTATATTATAATTTATATATTATTAATATGATATATCATAGGAGTCTTATCTAATTAGGTTACATTATTTGCTATCTATACCCAACTAACCATAAATACATTTTGATGATATTGAACATAGATCACCATGGATTGCTATCGTCGCGGGTGCGAACTTGTCTTTGTTATGCCCCAAGAGTGTTAGGCGTATTGCGCAAGCGGTCCGTTCTCATTAAGTAATCAAGAGCAAGATTACGTGTAACGCTTATGGCTGCGGTCTGTGCTCTGAACAAGACGATTATTATTTTTCTAATAGTGGATGGATCGTCATTTATCTAATTCTTGTCTTATATCTAAGCTATAGCGTGTACCAATACTCTACAGAATTTTTTTAAAATGGTAGTGCCATATCTTGTACTCTAAAATAGAGAAAGTGTGTGACATTTTGGGGCAATTACGACTCAACGCGTTCTCTCCGCGCTTAGATAGAGAAGCACTTCTCTTCTAAGACAGTTAGACATGTCTCGACTTGTTCTCAATTAGTAAAAATACCGTCACTTGGTTTTCCAGATGACAGAGGGTGAATAGCCTCCGATGTGGCGATCTTAGAGAGAGGCACTTATTTGTAGCAGGCTCCTTGGAAAGTAAATTGACAAGCGTTGGACCAGGAGCTGGGGAACTGGTTCGGTTAGAATCTTAGTCTGAAACCAGTTCTATTTATAAGGTGTAGTAATCTTCAAGCGCGCTGTTACCATTGTGTGGCATTCGAACATTGGGTGTTGTTAGAGCGATAGCATGAAAAGTGTGATATGGAATCCTTTCAGTTGGTGTTGGTACCTTCGGCATACACATTTTGTGCAGACAAGTAACTTCTTTATAGTCCAAAACGAAATTACCGAGTAGCACAAATGATTTACTAATGATAAAAGATGGTGCCAGAAGTTCCTCCCAATATATGGGGATGAAACTTTCACATTGTGCTCTAGTGGGTAAGTAAGCACGGTTTGTGTCGGAAAAGGGGCTTCATTGTCCTTTGGACATCTCTAAATGATCCAATGCGTTTCGATTCACATTGAATTTCTTATTGAAAGTATGACAACTTAGGGCAAACTGCACATCAGAAAGAGCAAAATGTTTAGGTGTAAAAGCACAGACCGTGACATATAGATACAAAAAGATTGAAGTAAATTACGGTATATCTAGCAGTAAAGCAATAATTCACACGGATAGCGCAAGTGAAGGGTAAATATTCTTTTACTTATGGTGGAATAGGATTCTTTGAGAACCTGAAACAGAAGAGCATGAAACACATCGCTGAAGAGAATCAAGTTAATGACATAAATAACCTTATAGCATATTTGCTTCTGGCTCTCTCTTTAGCACTACGATTGCGTGCCCGTGAGATTTTTTTTTTGACAGGAAGCGCAAATATGCGGGTTGACGTGTCTCACTAAAGCGACTAGTATATTAAGGTTCTACACGGTATATTTAATTCTAAATAGAAGTGGCAGTGTCGAAATGAGAGTCATTACTCGTCGATAATACAAAGATGTAGAAGAAATTTTATAACGATAGATAGATTGAGAAGGGTTCGGTCAGTGAGCAAGCAAACATATCGGGACTGAAGGGAACTAAATGGCCTAACTTGGTACTCTACCACCCATGGTCCACAAACTGTCGTGTGCCGCATTTCTCTTAACGCTAAGTGTATAGTCTCCGTTAGATTCTCCTATAAAATCTCGTAATAAAGATAGTCTTTTATCTCTCTCGCGCGTGCGTTATGATCATTATACTCAGTAACTAAAAGATTGAAAATGTTACACAGTGAATGAGGTAGGATAAAGTATTAGTGTAACGAGAATTGATAAGAGTTTCTACATGATGATATAGAATTTAAATGTAAATCAAGGTGATATATAGTCATTATACGGATGCTAGTACTAGGCAATGATGTGATCATGAGTTTTCCATGAGTATTTAATAAAAGGTTTATATTAGATTAGGTTTTTTGTTTCTAGAGGAATGACTGTGGGAGTTTAGTTTCTTTTTTCAGTGTCTTAATACAAAAGTGTTAATTAGGTTATTATAGGGAGAAAAAAGATTAGAGATAGAATTATAGTTATATTTGTTGATTGGCCAAGTTGAGGGAGAGTGAAATTTATACACCAATTGGTGATTTGGTGTAATATTTTTCGTGGGACACTATTTTGTTCCTAATTAATTTATATTAACCAAGGCCCTGAGAACATTATCTTGCCCATCTGGTTTTGTATTTCAATATTATTCGCTAGTCGAGTTGCAGTCTTAAGCTTTCTTTGAAATAATAAACTAATATAAAATTATTATTAGTGTATGCTATGAACAACATATACCCTAGAACCTTATTTATTAACAAAAGTTACTTGATATTTCGCATTCTTCCAACTGTTCCTTATAGTTATTCTCTTAGTAATCAATATAAGTTTGATAGGTTAGAGCATATTATTTAACCTAATGAATGTTGACTCTTTCGAAGCATGATTTCATACCTTAGTTTATATAATCTGTAGCCGTACCAAAAAAGTAATTTGTGAGGACGTTCATCCAGCCAAAATTCAAAGCGGCTTTCGCTTTATACTTTATTTTATGACTTGTTGAAGATATCCAAGGCAATTCACTTACTTCGTTTAATTCAGTTTCTGGGCTAGCACTTTTACTCGAATGGTCATAAACTTGTATGCAAAGAAGTAAACCCCTTGGAAGAGGATGTTACATATTTTAAGAATTATTGGGTGTCATATTTAAAATAGAATTTTTTCGAAATAAATTATGATCTTGACGTTGTACTAGTTTACCAGACTATTATTAGTCGTATTATGATGATTAAGTTTCTTATTTAAATGTCTGAAGGACATTTCTTAAGGATGAATTAACAGATTTCGTAGGATATCCTTCTATTGAAGTTATTGACTTATCTCCTGTTCGATTAATAGATACATAATTAATACATATATTATATATATAAAAAATATTTTCTTCTCATTTTTCATTTTGAGGTTAGCTTTGGCATGTATGATACGGATGATGAGTGTAAGCATATTACTATAAAGCTGTGAATATTATTCTCACGAAATTCATATTATCTGAAATATTTATACCTTTAATACTTTATTTACTTGGTATTTGATATTATATAATATTAAAAGCACCCATATGTTATTAATATTAATATTTATTAATATAATATTGGTTAGTTAAAGCGTTCGCGTTTTATTAACTAATACAAACTTTAATTAATAATTTCTTTAAATCTATGATTTTAGCAAGTTATAAACATATAAAAAAATCTATTAATAGTAGGTGAGTTTATTATAATCACTAAAATTATATTTAATCCTTAATTATCCCCATATTACGTTTAATCTATCTGTAGTATATTATTATATTTATTAAATCAAACAATAAGATTTATAAGATTTGATTTATATACCGTTGTTAAATACGTACTTAGTATAACTCTTATAACTTACTTACTAATTTATACTATATTTTTTATTTATTTCGAGGTATACATAAGTTTTTGCGCATCTTATATTTTGTGTATTTATTTATTTTATTGTTATATATTATATCATATGCTGTCCTCTCCCACCCCTGGTCTGAGAGAAATTCATCTTATTTTAAAAATATCGTTTCTTTTTTATACATTGAACACAAATGAGTAAAACTATTAACACTCGATCAAGCTATATTCTATTTGAAATTAATTCATAGTTATATAATACTAATCGCATCTCTCACATCTAATGTTCTTAAGATTTAAGATTTGCTCTTAGCATAATATATTACTCCCGACTTGAATTATTTCAATATAAACGTTTCTAAAATATAGATACTAAATTCCTCAAGCTAGTATTTTGCTTTAAATTTTTGATTACTCTCGATTCTCGCTCGCCTAATACTCAAGTCTCAGATTTTCCTATTATCTCATCTTAAGTATATTTCTTAACTAAGAAAAAATTTTTTTTAGTACAGACGCGAGCGGATAAATTTACTTTCATCATTGTTCCTTTATTAAATAGTATCCTTCCTTAGGCCAAACAGGAATATATGAAGTATATTCATTCTAAAATAACTAACGAATTTTTTCTTAATCTAGGAATTTACTCAAATAATATACAAATACTTGGGTATGTATACTAGTTTTATACAGGAGGCAAATACCTATTCAGTTTTTCTTTCCTCTCGGGATCAGATAGTGTGTACAAAATTCCTCAACTTGTACAGGGCTCGGAGGCTGGCACAGAGTCTTCCGCTGTCTGTCTTGCCGTGTGATTGTCCTATAGCCTCGGGCTCTTTGTCTGCAAAGACTTTTTTGTTCTTCATCCTTGTTTGACTTCTGGTGTTACTCGGGGTGTTAGAATCATGTCTAGTTCGACAGTGAACAGATTTTATATGGGGCCTCGTGAAAGTGATATGAGTTCACTGTGTTCTTTCTTGGTAATCTGGATGAACTCCTTTGTTATGTATCTTTATCTGACCGGGTTCAATGGGGAGTAGGCATTCTTTTACTGGGGAAGTTGGAGATTTCACTAGTGAAATTCGTTCTTTGGAGGCGTCTCCACCATCGGTGACTTCACATTACAACCTCACCTCTCGTGTAGCTGGTCGGCTTACCTTGATAGAATTCTCTTGAGCAGGGGTTTTTCTATGGAAATCTCCTTGATATGAATAGGGGATAAAGATGGTCTAAACTCTAACCCTTTTCTCATGAACCGCTGAGGTTGGAGGGAGTTTTTGGGAAGTCAATTCTTGGAGTGGAACACTTTAATTCACTGTCTGGACGCTTTTGTCTTTCCGCCGGCACTTTACTCACCTAGCTGCGATCCATTCTTCCTTGAGTGAATGTTATCATAACATCGCTCTCTCGTGTCTCTAATCTTCTTTATTTCTCCTACCGAGGTTTTCTATTTTTTCTTACTCGTGTGGTTTCCTACACGTGGTCGTTTTCATACTGGAGTCGGATGGTCTCCATAGCGAATTCGTAATCTATCGTGTACCCGGGCTAGTATGTGTATGGTGTGAGGAGAGCATAGTAGATAAAGAAGAGTTTCATTAGTTATGTTACTCTTGCTAGTGAAGTTGATTTGTTGTTGAATAGGGGATAGGGGTATAATAGTGTGCAGTGATGTAGTGATGATTCGCGGCATTATACATCACCTAGAAAATTTTTCGTTGGCGGAGTTGGAAAGAATATATGGGAATAGCACATTTGATCTCTCTCTTTAACGCTCTTCCTCAGAAATTTGGGAGATGTAGTGTAGGATACAACTCATGGTCATTTATATATACTTTCTGTACGCTCATTCTGGTACTTTTTGCTGTATAAAAGTTATTTCTCTCTCTTTACTAGAAAGTTATTTTTCTTCGTCTTCTTCTCTTTCTCCCATAAGGGACTTATGGGTCAACATAAATTTATTGTCTTCCTCAATTCTATTCCCTTTTATTGTCATATTGGGTACTCAACATTTCTTATCACCTAGCGTAGGTATAGTATATCTCATAAATACTTCTAATCATTCATAATAAGTCAAAATTGTTGACTTACTCTCTACGTATGAATTTTTCCGCCGGAGTCACCTCTTATGGCTCGTTGATCCACATTGGATGGAAGGTTCGGACCATGACTCTAAACAATATATCTACAACCATTACAGTTTTATTAGGTTCCCTTTAAAACATCTGAGACATAATATATCGTCCTTCAAACTTGGGATTCAATAAACTTCGAACTTTAGTATGGTGAGGTTTGACTGCTAACTAATAATTAAAGATACTATAATCTCCTATTTTGAAACTCTCTTTTTGATTTGGTCCCTTTTTATGTTGTTGCTCTCTACAATAATGTATTTTTAGGTTATTCCGTCATTCTTTCAACTTCTCTCATAAGCTCATATCTTACTTTAATTTATAATTCTCGATCCTCTTACTACTATCGTATCTACTTATCAATAATAATATATAATATATATATAATACTCACAAATAAATGAAATCTCTTTTTTTTCTGGATCTTATATCTCAACAAATGGTGATATCGAATCAGTACATCTACGATAAGGGAGCCTTTTATATATATTTT